>OX393550.1:25985218-26121182 GCA_947650365.1 Chamaelirium japonicum | reverse complement strand
ACTTTTGCGCTGGGTGTGGTGTACGGTCACAATGAAGAAAACTTATTATCCATGAATTAATGTCGCCCAACTTGTGGTTGAATCACGTTAAAAGAAATGAAATTGGCTAAGTCTGTCTCTCCAATATCTTGTATTTTTTTGCAACAACTAGTATCAGAGTCTAGTTCTTGGTTCTGATATGCAACAACTGGCATCAGATCCAAGTTAGGAGAGAAGACAGAGCCATTGGAGAATCTAAAGCTAGGGGGAGCGGATCAGAGTTGGTGTAGATACTTGCAGAACTGGTGGTACAAGATCCAGGTATGGAGTCCTGCTTCAGAAGGCCTCTTTCATAGTCTGAATGGGGAGGTTGTTGGGAATTTAGTCCATAAGTTTTGGCCACGCACAGCCGATGAGTTGGGTCTCTACTACTAGATTTCTTGGCGCACAAGTAAAGTAACCAATTTCTTAGAGTGCAAGCCAAACAACCCGGTTGGCCACTATAAATAGAGGAGCGTGTTCTCAGATCTAAATACCCCCGGTGGCATCGAACTATGATTGGGAATGCCAAGACCATGAGGAGGTGTATGCAACATCTCCCCACGGGAAGTGATGAAGGTTGGAGGGGGGGATCCACACCACCGGCAACAACCACCCAGCACTAGGAGTGTAACGCCCCGATATTTTACGGATTTATTCAACCCGTATAACACGGGGGTGTTAGAAAAAAAAAACTTGATATAAAATAAGTCCCATCAACTATGGAATCAATTGAGCCTCTTTTATTAATAACCATGTATTATAGTATAAAAGTTTGATACATGGCTTGATATATAAAGACTTAAAGCTTTAACGCGTCATGTAGAATCTTCAACTCTTCACATCTCCGCTCCCGCATCCTCATAGTATAGAGTGTATAGCAGATCTTCGATCCCCTCCGGTTCATTATCTAATCATTCTTCCTCATCTCCTTGTCCTGTAGGGTCAGTCTCTGTAGAGGCCATAATACCTGTAGGGGGTGAGTCTAATCTACTGACTCATATATTAAACCTAGTTCATTCATGGTAAAATAAATATACTGAAGACAACAGTTCATATGAATATGAATAGTAATTTAAAAGTCATTGATCATCCGATTCCCTTTTAGGCTCAAACCAGGGTAGGAATCACAATCATACCATGACACTTTTTGTCTGAAACAAGGCTAGTCCCACACCTAGGTTTCTTTTTGGCCTCAGCCAGGTCTAGCCTCACACCCAGGTTACTTTTTGGCCTCAGCCAGGGCTAGACCCATACCCATGATACTTTTTGACCTCAGCCAGGGCTAGCCCCACACCCAGGATTATCTTTTAGACCCACAAGCCAGGGACAGCCCCACACCCAAGATTTATCTTTTAGGCCCGCAAGCCAGAGACAACCCCACACCCAATTGAAATGATCAACACATCTTAAAAATTAGCTAATCCATAATTCATTATTTCTATGACATACACTTATCAAGAATCAACTAGGTTTAGTCCCCTACCTAAAGAGTCATAGAATCTTTTACTCGATGAAGATGCCTTTGTAAGCTCACAACCTAAAATATATATTTTTATCTTTTGTTAGTTTTACAAAGATCAGATGGACTCAAATCCCGATGTGGATTCCTTAGGTTTTTAATTAAACTAATATATTTAATACATTTTATCTTATAGAGGTATTTAGGTTATTTTTTTAAAATAAATTAAATTTATATCTATATTGTTGGGTTTTTTGTTCTGAAAACGTGGCCGTAGACGGAATCAAGTTCCGAGTTCCAATAAAAAAGTTATGACCATTTTACCTTAGAGGTAAAATGGTAAATTCTCTTTTTAATTATTGATTCTGGTATATTATGATTTTAGTAGGTGTATTTTGTTAATACGAGTCCAAGGTCACTGACGGGGCTCAAATCGGAGTTCGTACGGATAAAATATGATCAATTCCGTTTTATTCTTATAATCTATTTATTTATTGATAGGTGATTTTTAGCATAAAGTATGAAGGAACCTCTTGATAAGCCTAAAAGGCCTTAGGTTGAGTTTTGTGAAGGTTGTGGGTTCTAATAAGAAGACTAGTCTTTTTGCACCTATAATATATAACGGGTTAAAACCCGAACCCGAATTAAATGGGTTTAAATTCGTACCCGACCCGACTAACCTGGGGTGGCTGTCGGCGGTGGTCGGCCGGCGGCGGCCGGAGATGGTGGGCGGTGGAGGATGGCGGCCACCGGCGGTGGCCGGCGACGGGCGGCGGCGGCCGGGGGTGGTTGGCAGCGGCGAACCACGGTGGTCAGCAGCGGCGGTCGGTGACAACTGTTGGCGGCCGGCGTCGGCCGACGGCGGAGGTTGCTGGGGGTGGTGGTTGGGTGGCAGAGGGGGCTGGGCATGGTTTTCGAGGTTGGGGCTTGAGTACAGAAGCATCGGGTCTAAGGGGGTTTTTATAGGCCTTCTCTAGAATACCAAGAGTCACAGGGACTTTATTGCAAAATGGCTCATTATTTTATTCATTATTTCAGCTGACCCTTCACTCTTCCGACCATTTTTGTCCGATCAAAAACCAACGGTCCACGGTTTTGGTCTCACCCCCCCCCCCCCCCCCCCCCCCCCCACTATAAATATTTGATCACTGAAGTTTAGAATGAAAAGTTTTCAGGGTTTTCTGGTTAGAGAGGAAAGAAATAAGACTTTGCTGATAGGTCCCTACTTCGAAATCCTATCTTGGCCATTCTTTTTTAATTTTTTAAATGCTCTAAACGTGCGCAAAACGTAAAAGTTTGTATATGGTTTTTGATCATTTCGACGAGCCGGATGCAATAGAGCATTCCGATTTTTATTTTGAAATTTGTACAGAAAATTCCTTATTATATTATATTAAATCATTAATATTTTTGGGATGTTACAAGGAGGGTGCTGGATTGCATGGTGCCAGTCAGGAAACGCCCGGGCGAACATGCTCACAGAAGAGAATATCGGCTCGGGTGCCCAGGTGCTTCCTACTGGGCACCCAGGCAAAATCCTGCACAAAAGCCTAGGGGAGACCGTAGTGCAGCGCCGCTTCCCTTGGGTTGGTTTGAATAGCAGGAGGAGACCCCGGGGGAGGCTGCAGTGCAGCGCTACTCCCCCCAATGTGGTTCATGGTGATTGATGAAGGGCGGTCACAGGGATCCACCCCCGACCCGAGAGATTGACACTAAGAGAAGGCTAGCTTGGATAACAATCGACGACCCAAACAGATCATGGCGGAGCGTTGTCGATCGTTTCGACGAGCCGGATGCAATGGAGCAGTCCGATTTTTATTTTGAAATTTGTACAGAAAATTCCTTATTATATTATATCAAATCATTAATATTTTTGGGATGTTACAAGGAGGGTGCTGGATTGAATGGTGCTAGTCAGGAGACGCCCGGGCGAACATGCTCACAGAAGAGAATATCGGCTCGGGTGCCCAGGCGCTTCCTACTGGGCACCCAAGCGAAATCCTGCACAAAAGCCTAGGGGAGGCCGTAGTGCAGCGCCGCTTCCTCTGGGTTGGTTTGAATAGCAGGAGGAGACCCCAGGGGCGGCTGCAGTGCAGCGCTACTCCCCCCAATGTGGTTCATGGTGATTGATGAAGGGCGGTCACGGGGATCCACCCCCGACCCGAGAGATCGACACTAAGAGAAGGCTAGCTTGGATAACAAGCGACGACCCAAACGGATCATGGCGGAGCGTTGTTGATCATTTCGACGAGCCGGATGCAATGGAGCAGTCCGATTTTTATTTTAAAATTTGTACATAAAATTCCTTATTATATTATATTAAATCATTAATATTTTTGGGATGTTACAAGGAGGGTGCTGGATTGTATGGTGCTAGTTAGGAGACACCCGGGTGAACATGCTCACAGAAGAGAATATCGGCTCGGGTGGCCAGGCGTTTCCTACTGGGCACCCAGGCGAAATCCTGCACAAAAGCCTAGGGGAGGCCGTAGTGTAGCGCCGCTTCCCCTGGGTTGGTTTGAATAGCAGGGGGAGACCCCAGGGGAGGCTGCAGTGCAGCGCTACTCCCTCCAATGTGGTTCATGGTGATTGATGAAGGGCGGTCACGGGGATCCACCCCCAACCCGAGAGATCGACACTAAGAGAAGGCTAGCTTGGATAGCAAGCGATGACCCAAACAGATCATGGTGTTGTGTTGGCACAAACACGTGCGGATACTTGGATCGAGGGGGTTCTCCTCAATGGCATGGAAGTCACCAATGGTCAACTAGTCCACCCGTCGACGAGCGGTCTGACGAGGTTGTCGATGGATGGCTAGTGGAGGTGACGACGGGCACTGGTGCGAGTCATCAATGAACGACAGAGACAACGATGGTCGTGATGGTGACGAGGACAATCGGGGGTCGTCAACAAAGGACAAATGCTTCGAGAACAATAGCAATGGCCTAGAAGAGGCCACATGCACGACTACTAGTAATAGCACGCAGAGCCACATGACAGGTGGCTTCCAGGCCCAGACAGGTGGCCTAATGGTAGCTCTGTGATCGAAAGCACATGCCCAAGGAGAGGTCACTGAAGGTAGCAAAGATCGAGAAAGTTGTTGGTGTGAGTGCTTCCCATGTAAGATCGAATATGATAATTGTTCCTTTCGATAACGACTCTCAAGGCCTTGGAAGTGTCGAAGGGCACCGAATTTACTTTCGACGGGTGCATGATTGTGCGGCAGACTCAGCCACGAGCGTACCTATGGAAACTTCATAGATTTTACAAATAAAAAATAAAAAAAATTAACTCTATAGATATTTAGTCATAAATTAATAAAGTATGATTGTGCACATGTCGGTGGTGACAAAAGTAACTTTTGACTCGACAAACTTGGTAGTCATCTAGGAAAAACCTCACCGCAAATATCCTAACAATCTGGATGGCAAAATATCTGTCTGAGCTGTTCTTGTCGGTTGCCACGTGTTTGATTTTCCATCGTGAGATCTCTGATCGCGATCATGTGCGCCATGTAGTGGTGTGACGTGTGTCTGATAGGTTGGGCCCCGCCACAAGATCGAGACTGGTCTGTGAGTCACGGGAAGGAAACCCGTGGCCCTGGGGAAAATTTCAGCACATCCTGCGTACCGTACAACCACGGGGTCTGCTGTCTGGGGCTGGTAATTTCGGACCCGACACGACCCGACACGAAATTAGCGGGTTTGGGTCAGGGCTAAACGGGTTCGGGTTGTAAACGTGTCGACACGATAGACCCGTTTAATAAACGGGTCGGGTCTAGGTTTAGGGTCTGGACACGATAGATACGGAAAGACCTGTTTAAAATTCAACGGGTCGGGTCTACCCGCAATCCGATACTGTAATATATAGTATCAACGGGTCGGGTCTACCCGCAATCCAATACTATAATATATAATATCAATGGGTCTATCGGGTTAGGTCGGGTCGAGTTGGATCGGGTCAACTGAATAAACCCGTGTGGTAAGCGGGTCTAACGGGTCTTATCGGGTCTGCCCGTTTATAAACGGGTCGGGTACGGATTTAGGATCTAGACATGATTAGTTAAACGAGTCGGGTCCGGTCTAGAGGTATTGGACACGACCCAAAACTAGACACGACACGAACCCGACCCGACATGACCCATTGCCACCACTAGCTGTCCCCAGAGTCTATCAGTTAGGGGTGGGATTTGGGCGGGTTGAATGGTCGGACCATGCCCATGCTTAACCCGACCTACACGCATCTCAACCCATTTTACGGTTTTTGTATGTGGAATTTGAAAAATCTGTGGAAACATAAACCATACCCATTTTAGGTTGTTCGGATTTTCTAATTTATCAAAAAAATGAATGGATTAATCGGATTAAATGAATTTAATTTTATCATAAAAAATATAAATACTTAATCTTTTAAAACCAAAATAAGTAGAAAAAAAATAAATTATTTTATCAACCAACAATAACAACCACTATAAAAAAATAAAATAAACCAACACCATTCTCTTTCTAATTCTCTAAAAACTTCATTACATTTTGAATTAGTTGCGGTGATGGAACAACAACAACAATCCTACAAGTATTTATGTGCATGTACTCATATACTCGGTTCCTCGGATTAGGAAAGATGGTGCCCAAACTTATCCAAATTAGAATCTGATTATTCTTTTTTTGTCCAAGCCCTTTTAAGTTTTTAAACAGTTTTACCTATGCTTGTCCATTGTTGGGGTCGGGTGGGTCGGATTTCGATCATATCCGCCCAAGTCCCACCTCTACTATCAGCACACTAACGGCTGAGGGTAGGGCTGACAATTTCGGACCCAACACGAAGTTAGCGGGTTTGGGTCAGGGCTAAACAGGTTCGAGTCGTAAACGTGTCAACACGATAGGCCCGTTTAATAAACGGGTCGGGTCTGGATTTAGGGTCTGGACACGATAGACCCAGGAAGACCCGTTTAAAATTCATCGGGTCGTGTCCGGTCAGGTCTACCCGCAATCCGAAACTATAACATATAGTATCAGCAGGTCTAACGGGTAATGTCGGGTTGAGTCGGATCGGGTCAACTGAATAAACCCGTGTGGTAAAAGGCTCTAACGGGTCTTATCCGGTCTACCCGTTTATAAACGGGTCGGGTACAGATTTAGAATCTAGAAACGATTAGTTAAACGGGTCGGGTCCGGGTCTAGAGGTTTTGGACACGACACGAACCCGACCCGACCCGACCCGACCCGACCCATTGCCACCCCTAGCTGAGGACCACTACCCCATGTGCTGGGACCCGCTTCCCATGTCTCTTGAAGTGCAGTGGGCCCGTGGTTGTACGATAGGCCGGAGGTGCAGAAAATTTTGCCCGTGGCCCCCGACCGGACGGCCATGGGCCATGGCCCATGCCATCTCTCTGATCGTTCGCCGAAGAAGCCTTTCCGACCGCACAAATATCCTGCTCTGGTGGGGCCCAACGCACTGTCTGATTTCCTCTGTATATATGATTTGACAAACAAATTGACAAACCAGACCCATGATGATGTGGTGGCGGGGCCGCCAAGGGCTCAGTGAATGTGGTTTGTCCACAGCCGGCCACGGTCGGAGGGCCTCACTCCTCCTTCCTTCTTTTTTCTTCTTCTTTTTTTTTTTTAATTTATTTTTTATAAAGGCATGGATAAGGCATGGATCCCTAGTGACACATTTTTACAAAAGAGAAGGAAAAAGGATAAGAGGATAAAACTAGAAGGAGGCAGGAGGAAGACCATCGACGGTGGTCGATTGTGCAGAACCGACGATGACGGAGGCAGTGGTTGTGTGCAAGGCGTTGTCAAAGAAAATAGAGGTCCCTTTATCAATATGTCTGGGACGCCTCGAGTATTTCATTTTCTTTTTAAGTTGGACTATATACTAAAATCGAAGCCGCTTAGCGGAAGTAACGAGGAGCCCCTTCCATCACTGTGGAGAAAAAAATTTTGGATTATTGTAGACACTAAGGGGGTATTAGGCATCATTTCGGAATAATCTATTTTCATTTTGAATTCTATGATTTTAAAATAACGATTAGTGATTGTTCCGGTGGAATGAAGAACTTGGAAACTAAAAAATATCACTCCAGCTATTTCTATGACAATCGGGATGCTGGACCATCAAATTGCATTAGAAGTAATAATTGACGATAATAACCTCTTCTGGAAGAGGATTCAGGGGAACAACTGCTCCACATACCAAACACCCCCTAAAGTACTCCAATTTATTTTTCTCGTAGCAAACTCAAAATTTATTCTTTGAGTAACGCATCACTAAGGTGGAAAGAACTTACAATAACCCATGTTTTAAACTAGATTAGTACCAACGGGCTCTTGTCTTTGTGGTACCTAAATCTCTCTTCCATGCTGGAGAGGTCTCATGTTCGACTCATGATATGGACATCATGGATCAAACTTTTCCTCAAGGTCGTTGTGCCTTGTTTGCACGTGTGAATACTAGTTGTTGATGCCATATTCATGAGATTTTGGAGTTAAAAAATAGCAATTGCTGCCTCCCCTTGTTTCATGCAGTCTTCAGACCTCTTTGAGTCCTTGCTCTACCACCGTGTACTCTGACAGTCTGGCCGGTCCATCACAAAAAAAAAAAGGTTTAGTAATTAAACTATTATTCTTACAGTATATGACGAAAAGAGAGAAAGAGAGAGAGAGAGAGAGAGAGAGAGAGAGAGAGAGAGAGAGGGCGTCTCTTTTCAAGAAGAGTAGTGATTGGGGAGCTCCATTATATCGGCCCCATCAGGAAGCCCAATGATGTGGCAACCATCAAACGGATTAATAATCTCACGGGAAAAGGAGAACAAACTTCAAATGCCTTAATTGCCCCCAATAACAGACTCTACATGCAGCAAGCATCAGCTCCCATATCCATCAAATTTTTTAAATAATATTTTATGGGAGTTGGATTTTCTACTTTAAAATTTTCATAATTTCTTTTATACATATCAAAATTTGGTAAAATTTGTATTTTTGGAATCGACTCATGAAGCTCTACAAAACTAGACCCAAATTGCCTGTGAAATTTTTTAAAAAAAGATTAGATATAAGACTACCCTATAATTACGTAATATTTATCGAACTAAGTAATATTTGTGGATTGTTATCAAAAACTGAAAAACATCACTTTTGAAATCTTGGTTTCACGTTAACTGGCTAAATGTCACCTACAAAATCAAATGTCATGTAAAACTGACAGTTACAAATTCAAGTGGCACTTTTATCGGACAAAAACTGTTGATAAAAGTGTCTCTTAATTTTACAACGTCAATTTATATGATATTTGGTTTTGAAAAGTAATATTTAGTTATTTTAGGTGATAATTTGATTTTGAATGTGAAATTTATCATTTGTTATCATTATGTCACTTAATTCAGTGAAATGTCACTTAATTATAAGTCATTTGTATCCGACTTTTTTTTTTTGGAATTTTATAGTCATAATGGGTCTAGTTTGGTAAATCGCGATTAGTAGAGTCTAAAAATATAATTTTTTCATAATTTTGATGAGTATATAAAACGTTATAGATTTTTTAAAATAACAATCAGCTCATTCTTTAATCAGCTCATTCTTTAATTATTTTAAAAAATTAATAAAGGTAAGACAAACAAATGATAGGACGACCATCAAATAAATGGGCTTGGACTACCACGCCATGGAGCTTACTTGGGACCTATAGAAGGTAAGATCTGAATCATTTTACTTTCAAAAAACATTAGTTAAGTTAATTGGCAGATGTTGTCGAATGCAGCACAATCAAGTTAAGGCCATATATTAAACTTTCGAGAGCACCTGCATAAGGTGACTGCTCTCAAGTAACCAGACTCAAGCTACTTGGTATAGATATAGGCAGTCGACTGCTAATTACCACTAATTGTTCGCTCACCGTCGTACTCCGTCTATCACCACCACCCACGGCCAACGTCGTCACCCCTTGAGACTGTTTTGTTGGTGGTGTGAAACCCGTTTCTATGCTAACTGGAACACTGAACTATCGAAATACATTGGAAATAGTAATTGGCAGGATTGCCCTCTTCTGGATGAGGTTTAAGTGGAACAACAATTCTTATGCAAGATACATTAGAAATAGTAATTGACAAGATTAGGTTTAGGTTTAGGGTTAGAGTACGTTTAGGTTTTGGGTTAGGGTCTCAAAATCTTAAGACTCGAGGGCCTTTTTTTCATGACTTGGTTTTATGGGTGCTGATCTTGTTTAGTCTTGTTCGTTGGGGACGTTCCTTATGGTTGTGATGGTAACTTTAACCATTACTAGTATTTTTTCAAAAAAATAATAGACAAGTTTGAGGCCACCTAACCCTCCCTTCTTTTAGGAGGGATTCTAAAAAAAATCACTATTACATCAACCATTCAAGGTAACCATTACATATCCGATTCTTGTAATTATGCTACGATAAACCATTACATAAATTAAATATGCAATAGTTCCTTTTTTTGTTTTGGGACTTTGTGAAAAGCCCATTTTAGGAGACATTTTCGAGTTGCAGTTCGGACAACCTTATCATTTGAGCTCAGACTCCTGTGGACAAAAATGCCCCTCATCTTATCTTGAATTTATCGTGTTTGCTGCCACTCATCCTATAATCTGTCTGTCGACGCTCCTAACCGAACCCCCCGCCCCCACCGGACCTAACCGACCCCTCCACCACCGGATCTAACCAAGCCCCCCGCCACCGCTGGGCCTAATTGAATCTTCCTAACCTAAGATCTACATGCCATGAGATAAACCCTAGACCTAGAAATCCCAAACCTAAACCGAAACACTAGCTCGTCGCCGCCTTCGCGCCCACTGCCTCTGTCACCACTAGTCGTGGCCACTTCCACCTTCGCCGATCGAGCCTACAGCGCCCTCTGTCATGGCTGATCGAGAGAGAAGGAGAGGAGGTGCGGGTGGTCTCAGGATTAAAAAAAGTGGGGTTTATCCTATTGTTGGGTTGGTTAAGAGGAGCTAGAGCTCAAAAAAAAAAGATTCATTGGGTTTATCCTAATGCTATGTTGGTTAAAGGGGCTTTAGGCGTGTTACCCCTTTTTTTTGTATACTACAAACCAAGGGGGTTCTATTCATGATGCCCCAGACCCAAATCAGAAAAAGCAATACAATTTAGATCTTCTTGGCTTACAGGAGAGAAAGACTCTTCCTCAACAATAGCAGTAGGCAAATCCTCGAGCAAGACTGAGGAAACAACGTACATCAGGAACACTGAAGAGGTAAACTCGGTAAAATAGCTTCGTTAGCCTCCTGCATTCCACAATATTCGTTGTCGGTCCCCTTCGAGGATCGCACCGTCAACGTTTAATTTGTTACTTTGGACCCACATTTGTGAGTCTAATCATTTCAGAATCTGAATGCAAAAAAAAAAAAATCATCTCAGAATTAAGCTCACGAGCTAGTAAAATAAGATTGTTGGGTAGGTAGGTGGCCTCCTAATCGATCCTTATCCCTTGCGATTTCGTGGGATCCAACTTTTTCAAAAGAAATGACTTTTAATTTCTTTTTTGATGCTATAAATTCCGCACTAGGCCGCCTCTCAGCACTTAGCAGTCGAGTGAGCTAGAGAGACATGGCCTCCTTCTCCTTCACCAAGGGTTCAGTGCTTCTCCTACTGGTTTCCCTCGTCTTCCTTGCTTCTGGTGCACCTCTCTCTCTCTCTCTCTCTCTCTCTCTCTCTCTCTCTCTCTAGTTATTTATCTGAATGTCGGCATGCTTGTTAATTAAAACTTTTGTGGGTGTGGGCAGAGGAGATGGTGGGAGTGGAGGGGAGGACTTGCGTGGCGCCGAGCAACAGGTTCAACGGGTTGTGCTTTAGGAACAGCAACTGCGCCAGCGTCTGCAACAGCGAGGGCTTCTCCGATGGCAAGTGCCAGGGCGTGCGCCGCCGCTGCATGTGCCAAAGGCCCTGCCGCTAGCTTCACTGCATAACTCACCTGCGGCCTCTTCCATCGCAACTGCTGCTGTTACTAGCTACTACGTACTCTGCCATCCATCCACCTCTCTCTCTCTCTCTCTCTCTCTCTCTCTCTCTCTCTCTCTCTCTCTGGTGTCTGTTTGTGGTTGTCTCCACTGTATTAGCAGTACGTACTACCTCCTAATAAAACATGGTGTGAAGACTCTCTTGGTCTTTACATCTCTTCAATCACGACCCTTGGTAGCTTGTAGCTGCATGTAACTTGATGGCCAAGATCGATCGGGACTGGGTGCTTGCTTTAATGAACCAAGGATCTGGAAAATAAATGAGCAATACAAACTCTGAACCGGGAGTTGAACAGGGGGTACCTCTCCAACATTGGAGAGAGGAAGTAATGCATGCCAGGCCGGCCAAGAGCCAACAAGTCCGATCGTGGAGCGAACTTTCCCTTAAGTAGGGCTGTTTGAGCAAGGTTTGGTTAAAAACTTGGTTGTTCAAGCTTGGACTTGGCTTGATTAGTAATCATGACTAAGTTGAGCCGAGCTTTGTACCGGTCTGTTTGAGCTTGGCTCGTTTAATAAACGAGTCTACTAGCTCGAACGGGATCTTACCGAGCTTATTCATGATCTCTATCTTAAGCCAAATCTTGGACTATGTTTAGTTGGTATATTCATGCTTTTTATGAACTTATTCACAAGTCTATTCATGAGCTTGCTCATGGTCCCTAAACGAACATGTTCACGAGCCCATTCGAGCCGAGCCGAGTTTTAGTATGTTTGAGCTTGGATCAAATAGTAATCGAACAAGCCGCAAGCTCGAACGAGCCTTTACCGAGCTTGTTCTCGAGCTACTCATGAATAACTTGGTTCATTTGCAGCCCTACGTACCCTTAAGGCAGTTGTGACTTGTTTGTCCGTGTGAATCCTAGTCGTTGATGTTTTGTTCACGGGATCATGGAATCATTAAGTAATTAATAGCTGCTTCCTCTTCGTTTTGATCTCCGGACCTCTTTGGGCCTTTGCTCTGGTGCCCTGATCGACCTCTGATCGTTTGACCGGTCCAGCACAAAAAAAACAAGATTTTTCCCATAATGGCCCCAACTATGTCGTATTGATGGGAATAGACCCGGTTGCTTCTTGCATTACTTTTCTAGCCCTCAACACATGCCAAATGTCACTTCCGAACAACTGTTGTATTTTTGTGATCATTTTACTCTTAAAGACTAAACAAAATCAATAAAAAGTTTGTTCATCTTCTCCGTTTGAATTTTTTCTCGCTTCAATCGCCTCTTGTCACCGGAGATTATTGGGATATCATTTTTCGTCCCTGACATCGTTACATAGCGTAAAGTATTTAGTGACTTGTTGCCGTCGAGCCGGTGGCAAGCGGACGATGATAGGCAGTAAGAAATGAGAGCCGGAGGCAAGTTCGGCACGGCAAATCTTCTTCATTTCTCATCAGAATTTAGTGATTCTGGAGGCATTGTGATCCTCTACGAGCTCATTTAGAGACGAGAATAAAATTAGGACTGCAACTCGGGCGGGTTGGGGGTCAACCCAAGCTCAATCCAATTACTAAAACCCCCAACCCTAACCCAACCCAACCTCCAACCCAAGATGCCCAGCCCAAGCCCAACCCAAGCAAACATTTGTATGCTCGGGTTGGGCTCGGGTTAGCCCAAGTTGGTAGGACGGGTCGGGTTGTGCAGATTCGGGTATACTTATTGTTTAAAATTTTACCCTTTGAAGATCAAAACCTACAAAAAAAATTTAACTTACTAACACTACCGTACAACTGTTTTTGCATTTCTATCCATGCAATTTACTAGATCATTAGATAATGTCTTTATTTGATAAGCAATAAGCAAATAAAGGATCTGCAAAAAAAATGTACGTAACTTGATGGCCAAGATAATGTAACTTGATGGCCAAGATCGATCGGGACTGTGTGCTTGTTTTAATGAACCAAGGATCTGCAAAAAAAAAAGAGCAATACAAACTCTGAACCTAGAGTCGAACAGGGTGCCCCCCAACATTGGAGAGAGGAAGTAACACCAAGCCGGCCAGAACCAACAAGTCTGACCGTGGAGTGAACTTTCCCTTAAGTAGGGCTGCAAACAAGCCGAGCCAAGCTTTGGTCTGTTTGAGCTTCGTTTGGTTAAAAACTTGGTTGTTCAAGCTTGAGCTTGGCTTAATTAGTAATCATGATTAAGCTGAGCCGAGCTTTGTATCTGTCTGTTTGAGCTGGGCTCGTTTGATAAACAGCTCTTACCGAGCTTATTCATGAACTCTATCTTAAGCCAAATCTTAGACTATGTTTAGTTGGTATATTCATGCCTTTTATGAACTTATTCGCAAGCCTATTCATGAGCTTGCTCATGATCCTTAAAAGAACATGTTCACGAGCCCATTCGTGCCGAGCCAAGTTTTAGTATGTTTGAGCTTGGATCAAATAGTAATCAAACAAGCTACAAACTCGAATGAGCCTTTACCGAGCTTGTTCGCTAGCTACTCATGAATAACTTGGTTCATTTGCATCCCTACGTACCCTTAAGGCTGTTTGTGACTTGTTTGTTTGTGCGAATCTTAGCCGTTGATGTTTTGTTCAGGGGATCATTGAATCATTAAGTAATTAATAGCTGCTTCCTCCCCGTTTTGATCTTCGGACCTCTTTGGGCCCTTGCTCTAGTGCCCTAATCGACCTCTGATCGTTTGACCCGTCCAGCACTAAAAAAACGAGATTTTTCCCATAATGGCCCCAACTATGTCGTATTGATGGGAATAGACCCGGTTGCTTCTTGCATTACTTTTCTAGCCCTCAACACATGCCAAATGTCACTTCTGAACAACTGTTGTATTTTTGTGATCATTTTACCCTTAAAGACTAAACAAAATCAATAAAAAGTTTGTTCATCTTCTCCGTTTGAATTTTTTCTCGCTTCAATCGCCTCTTGTCGCTGGAGATTATTGGGATATCATTTTTCGTCCCCGACTTTCTTACATAGCGTAAAGTATTTAGTGAGTTCTTGCCGTCGAGCCGGTGGCAAGCGGACGGTGATAGGCAGTAAGCTAGAAATAAGATATAGAAATGAGAGCCGGAGACAAGTTCGGCACGACAAACCTTCTTCATTTCTCATCAGAATTTAGTGATTCTAGAGGCATTGCGATCCTCGGGTGATCCTCTACGAGCTCATTTAGAGACGAGAATAAAATTAGGACTACAACTCGCGCGGGCGGGTTGGGTCGGGTTGGGGGTCAACCCAAGCTCAATCCAATTACTAAAACCCCCAACCCTAGCCCAACCCAACCTCCAACCCAAGATGCCCAGCCCAAGCCCAACCCAAGCAAACATTTGTATGCTCGGGTTGGGCTGGGTTAGCCCAAGTTGGTACGTAGGACGGGTCGGGTTGTGTAGATTCGGATATACTTATTGTTTAAAATTTTACCCATTGAATATCAAAACCTACAAAAAAAACTTAACTTACTAACACTACCGTACAACTATTTTTGCATTTCTTTCCATGCAATTTACTAGATCCTTAGATAATGTCTTTATTTGATAAGCAATTAAGAAGCAAATAAATAATATGGGACTGGGTGAAATGGATGACTGTGGTTGCAACCCCTCAACATATGAGTACTTGGGATGGTTGTGATTACTACTTTTATATAATAGACTCATAGATATACATGAGTACTCGGGTTCAGGTTGGGTCCGGTTGCCCGACCCCTCAACCCAAGCCCAACCCAAATTCAACTCGGGTTGTATATTTTTTTAACCATAACCCAACCCAATCTTCAAATACATCAACCCAAACCCACCCAAAATTCGGGTTGGACACGGGTTGGGTCGGGTCCAACCCGCCCAAGTTGCAGCCCTAGATAAAATGAAGTCAGTACCTCCGTAGTTTTTAATGGAAGATTGGATGGATGTAATGTAAAAACAGTGAAAGAAATGAGAGTCGAAGGCAAGTTCGGCATGGCTGACGCACCATTGGCCACCACCCACCACCATTGCCTCTAGACACCACCCACGCTGCCCCATTGGCCACCACCCACCGCCCCACCGGCCACCACCCGACGCATTCTACTGCGGCCCGCAATGAAAGGCATCGGCACCTTTCATTGCGGGCCACAGTAGAATGTGTTGGTGCCTTTCACTGCGGGACACAGTTAAAGGCACCGACGCATTCTACTATGGCTCACAGTGAAAGGCGCTGACGCATTCTTCTGCGGTCCGCAGTGAAATGCGTCGGTGAATTCTACTGTGGCTCGTAGTGAAATACTCCAGTGCGCATGATGCATCGGTGTATCAATGAAATGCACCGGCGCACAGGCACATTAGTTAAATGATCCGAAGTATTTCATTGATGCGCTGACTCATGTGCGCCAGAGCATTTCACGGTGGACGATGCCCCATCGGTCATCGTGAGTGGTGGCCGACGGGGCGGCGCCGGCGGGCAAATAGGTGGTCGGTGGGGGTGGTGGTCGACGGGGTGGCATCGTCGGCGAGAGATGCTCGACGACGGCGGGCGGTGGGCTGCAGTCGGTCGTGGTACTGGCATCCGTCTAGGATTAATCCCGTGGCCCAATTATGACCATTGAAATGGGATACACCACGTGTCTCTTTCTAAAGCGTCAACGATCGAAAGGGGAGACAGATCATCAGTGAAGTAGAGTCAAATCCCTTTGGAATTGGGAGTGAAGCTCTTTATAAGCCTCGGGGGTACTTTAGTCTAAAATAAAAATGGTCAGAAAAGTAATGCAAAAAGCAGTTGGGTATATGTGGTCGCGGAAAAAGATTCGGGTCGTCTTTATTGCGGATCACACGAGATTACAAAATTTTCTTTGATCAGGAGATTGTGGGAGAGATCCTCTGGAGGGTCCCTTTGATCCGCGTCTCCACGTGGTATTTGTGCAAGAGCTCTGAAGGGGTTGCCCAGGACAGAGGTCTTTACAGGATGAGGGTTTTTGAGAGGCTAAGGAGTTTCCGCCGTTGATTTTGTCCCGTCCGTGCTTCGCGCTTTCTCGGCTAGGGAGGTTTTGGGCTTCGTTCCTCGACTTTCGTGTCTTCCTCGATCCTTGCTAGACCTTGGCGTCCTTGATCGTCGGTTCGCGGCGTCGATCGTGTTTTTGGCTTCGGCTTTGGCTTTAGCTTTCGGCTTTGGCGTAGCTTTGGCGTGGCTCTGGCGTTTGCTTTGCTTTGGCGCTTGCGCTTGAACGTAGACGGGTAGAGACTTGCGATGCTTTAGTTCTTCCGGACTTCGCGTCGTATCGGCTAGAACGTGCGGTGCTTTGCTCGTGACCGTCGTAGTTACTTGGCTTTGGCACGTGCGTTGCTTTAGCGCGGGCTTTACCGGTGCGTTTGCTTTGGCTTCTTGCGTCGGCTTTGACTTTAGCTTCGACTCGATCTTCTTCTCGAACGACTGACGTTACTTCTTCAAGGCTTATTTATTCTTCCGGCTGCCTCGATGGTTGCGGCGTCGGTTTTGGCTTTTCGGCGGGGGTAGCACCGATGCTCGTGCGACGGTTGTAGCGTCGACTTTCGTTGATGAAGACGGCGGGTGTAGCACCGATCTTCGTGCGACGGTTGTAGCGTCGGCTTTTGTTGATGAAGACGGCGGGTGTGGCACCGGCTTTAGCACGACGGTTGTAGCGTCGGCTTTTGGTTGACGAAGGCGGCAGGGGTAGCACCGGCTTCAGGCCTTCTTCTCCCGGCTTTCTTCTTCGTGCGAGGAGTTGATGCCTTGATTGAAGACGACGGGTGTTGTCGGCTTCGATCTTCTTCTCCGGCCTTTGCTTATGGCGTCTTCGGAGCTGATGAAGATCATTGGAGCAATCGGATGATGACGGCTCCGGGTCTTCTTCTCCACGCTTTCTTCTTCGTGCGAGGAGTCGAAGCTTTGATCTCCGAGTGCAAGGTCTTCACGTTGATGAGGACTTGAAGGGCCAAGGACTCCCGTAGGATATGCTTGCCGTGCCTCGTGAAGCCTTCGGTCTTCAAGCGTTGGAGCTTCTTCGTAGCGCTCTTTCGTCTTCAGCTTTTCGGACCCTTGATGCCTTCCCCGACCCCTTCTATTTATAGGCAAAGGGGGGCGGTTGGGGGAGATATTGCTGAAATCTTTTTGTTTCCTCCAATATCTCCCCTCATAACCATCGAGATATTGTTCCCTTATTTGGGGAAACAAACCCGATTTCCTCCTTTTTAGTTGGAGTGGTTATGGGCTAGATGTGACTCGATCTTTAAAGATCGAGTTGTTATTCTTGTTGCACTTTTGGATCGGATGGCGACGCAACGTCATCTTGTCCGTTGGATCGAGGGATCGTCGCGGATCTACGGCTACGTAGACGTCCACGCCACCTCCCCCCGCATCGAGGCGGTTTTGATTTCTTTTTCCTTTCTTTTCTTTTTCTTTTCTTTTTCTTTTCTTTTCTTTCTCTTTTTCCCTTTCTTTTAGGGCCGGCCCCACCTCTCCATGAGGAGGGGGCACGGTTTTCAAGAGGGGGGGGGTGAGCCCCCCCTCTTTGTGTTCGAGTCGCGGGTCCGGTGGGACCCGTCTGCTTTAAGTTGGGCCATGGTGCGCGGGTTGAGCTTGCACGCGGGCCGAGTTTCGCATGCGGGCCGTTGTGTGCGGGCCCAAGTTTCGCATGCGGGCCGTTGTGTGCGGGCCCAAGTTTCGCATGCGGGCCGTTGTGTGCGGGCCCAGTTTCGCATGCGGGCCGTTGTGTGCGGGCCTAAGTTTCGCATGCGGGCCGTTGTGTGCGGGCCCAGTTTCGCATGCGGGCCGTTGTGTGCGGGCCCATTTTTTTTGTAAAAATCGGGTTTGACCCGAAGGCCGTCGGGTGCGGGCTTATTTTTTTGTGTAAAAATCGGGTTCGACCCGTGGGCTAATTTCGATGCCCACAAGTGCCCCCTCAAGTTCGAGCGCGCCCGCGGGAAACGCGTAGCGGTTGGACTTGAGTCGCGCATTCGTGTGGGATTAGGTCTTTAAAAGGACCCCCGTATTTCGTTTCGCTTCATTATCGGCGATTCCCGGCGGCTTGGAGTCGAGAGCTCTGCTAGGGTTTCTTGCTTCGCAACGATGCCGAGAAGGATGAAGATGGTGACGCGATGGGGTTCGCGGAGGAGGGAAGACCGCCGGTCCGTGGACGGCGGAGGGTCGCAAGCAAGGCGGGTCTTCTTCCTCCTCCTTCTTCTTCTTCTTCTTCTTCTTCTTCTTCTTTGCATGGTGGGCGGATGCGACGGGTGCGGCCGGGGGCTGCTGTGGCGGCCGGCGCGCGGGTTCGAGGCGCGGGAGGGCGCGAGTCGGAGGGAGCGAGGCGCGGGTGCGGCCGGGGGCTGCTGTGGCGGCCGGCGCACGGGCTGGAGTCGCGGGGCGCGGGTGCAGCACGCGGGGCGCGGGCGCAGCACGCGGGGGCCGGAGGTGTGGGCGCAGCGGGCGGCGCAGGGGCAGCGTGGCAGGGCGCGGGGAGGCCGGAGCGGTCCAGCGCGGGAGCCGGAGCCGGAGCCGGGCGCGGGGGCCGGAGGCGGCCGGGGCTGCGGGCGCAGCGCGCGGGGCCGGAGCCGGGCTCGGTCGGAGGCGCGGGGGCCGGCGGCGAGGGCGCAGGGCGGTAGGGCGTGGGGCCGGAGCCGGGCGCAGCGGGCGCGGGGTCGGGTCCGCGGGGTGCAGGGCGGCACGGGGGCCGGAGGCGACCGGGGCTGCGGGCGCAGCGCGCGGGGCCGGAGCCGGGCTCTGTCGGAGGCGCGGGGGCCGGCGGCGAGGGCGCAGGGCGGCAGGGCGTGGGGCCGGAGCCGGGCGCGGAGGCGGCCGGTGCAACAGCACCCCCCTTCCCCTCTGCATATAAAATAAAAGAGATAGAGAGAGGGGATCGTGGCTTTTTGCCATGACCCCCCTCTCTCTTTCCTTATTTGCTGAAGGCCCCCCCTGCATGTTTAGTAGGAGAGATAGGGGGGGGTCGTGGCTTTTTTGCCATGACCCCCCTCTGTCTTTCTTTATTTGCTGAAGGCCCTCTCCCTGCATATTTAATAGGAGAGATAGGGGAAAGGAGGAGAGGGTCATGGCTTTTTGCCGTGACCCCCCTCTCTTCTTTTTTATCTGCTTGAGGCCCCCCCAACTTTCTCGTTTCTGTATTCAGAATCCATCTGACCTGGGCCTTGTCTTCTTTCTTTTTCAGGTCTCGTTGCTACGAGAGCTTTCCGGGTTCCGGCTGGATCGTTGATGTGGTCTCCCACGGGAGTACGCATCTTCGCTTCCCTTTCGCATAAGTCTTCCACCATCGTGCTTCGAGACAGGAGACTGGACTGTCGGTACTTCAGCTTTTGACGCACGAGCGAGTTTGCGAGGATGGCGTGACTGACGGCTCTTGTCGAGTGTTGAAACTTGGCGAGCGCATCCTTACTGACGAAGGATCTTCTCGGCAAATTGTCCGGCCGAGCTTGGGGTTGCCGTTCCACCATACTGGCGAGGAGTCGGTTCCGGTCCCTGTTGTCGCTTTGAAGATATGCTCCCGTCGTACGCGCTGGGGCGTGGGGATTCAATCACGTGGAGATGTCACCTATCTGGGAGGTTTTCGGGACTGGATAAAAGAGCTGTCCGGCGCGTTGGAGGCAGAGCCAGGGATGGAGCGTTTGGAGAGGTTTGTGGAGCCAGCTTGTTGGGAGTACAGTCGACCGGACGGCATGTACCGGGCTTTGTGTGAGCAGTGGTGCCCTGAGACCAATACGTTTTTGACTGAAGCTGGTGAAATCGGGATCACCCTTCGTGATGTGCACGTCATCTCTGGGTGTCCCGAAGTTCGGAGCTATTATCAGGAGGAGGTTCCTTCCCTGGAGGTTTTGACGGACCCAGATGAGTCTCCTAGCTTCTGCCTTTTGCTTTTTAAGGCGTATGCTATTATAGCGGCGCACGAGCGGTCAGACCGGGTACTTCACTCGGATTGGGTGGACTTCTGGTTTCGAGGAGAGTATCGTCATGCTCCTCCTTCGAGTCACCCGATGTGGAGATATGCCTCGTCAAAGAAGCCGGCGCCTGGCACCTTCCGGCGACCGATCGAATCTCTGAAGAAAGAGTGGTGCTCCATGGCCGGGGCGCAGCGTCCCTGGGAAGTCTTGGGACTTGAAGAGTGTAGTGATGACTGGCGTGCTGTTTACTGGTCTGCGGGGTTAGTACTCTTTCTCTACCGCTTTGCTTTACCCTGGGAAGGGGATGTGGTACGCCCTGGGACCTTCCTTGCAGCTGCTCGGATGGTGACTGGAGAGTTCCTTAATCTGGCACCGGCGATCCTCTGCTCGTTGTATGGCGGGCTTAGCGGCACTTACTGGAGTCTATCGAGTGCGGGTAATGCAAGAGGGGAAGTAGGCAGAGCCAGTTCCTTTTGCCCCCTGCATTACCTTTATGGTTGGATTGGGCTCCACTTTCCGAAGGGGATCTTCGCGGCGCGTGGACCTTCGACCTCGGTGCCTTTTCTTCCTTGTGTGGGAGGTGTAATGAATGCTTTTTATGCATGGGAGCGCCCGAAGCCTAGTGCCCGAGAGTGTTTACGGCGCATGGGCCCCTCTGACTTCGAATTTGTATCGGAAAATGCACTGGCGTCTTCTATGAAATCCCTGGTATGCGATGGGGCGGAGATGTCCGATCCTTTGTACTGGAGCATGGTGAGTTGCAGGCCTGGGTATCTTGTTTGGCGCCGTGGGGATGTAGTGGAGGTGGCCCGGTACTCTCCCCACCGGTTTGCTCGTCAGCAGGGTTTTCGGCAGGAGTTGCCTGGGACTCCTTTGCGCCTGCGGTTACGTTATACTCCGCAGGAGGCGTACCGCCTCTGGGGAGCACTTTACGATCGTTTTACTGGGTGTACTTTCTCACCGGGGATTAAGTCGGGCGGCAAGGATGCCGCAACTCCTGAGTATCGTCACTGGGTCAACGGGTCAGTGCTTCCCCTCTTGGCTGGCCTTCCGTTAGACGTCCTTGCTAGCAGCGAGCGGGCTGACTTTCCTTTTGACTCTTTGGCGGGGTCAGAGGATCGCCGTTTCTGGTCCGAGGAGCGATGGTCAGAGAAATCTTGTGGCCGTCGAGAGAGTACTTCCCAGGCTTCACTTTCTGTGCAAGAAGTTGAGATGGCTCCGTCCTCCAAGGTTCAGGGCCTTCCTGAGACTCAGGCTTCTTGGAGTGGGGGTGCTTTTCCCAAGAGGAGAAAGTTAGACCTCTTGTGTGAGGCAGCTTTGACTGGTGCTGGCGAGGCAGGGCCAGCTCGAGACGGAGAGCCAGGGCTTTTTGTCGATGGGGTCATCCCTCCTTCTGGGGTATCTTCGTCGGACGCTGCAGGTATATCTTGTTTTTAGTTTCTCATAAATTTCTATGCTTGTATTCTTACTTCGTTGGCTGAGTTGTCCAGCTCTTATTTTGGCAGGGTCTGCTGGACCGGACTGCGAGTCTGCCCCGAAGGGGGTTGGGCAGGAGTGCTCTCCCATCAGAGCAACGTTGATTGAAGGTGGCGGGCTGGATGTTCCCTGGGATAACTTGGAGCTTTTGGGAGCTTGTGGAGCAGACTTTACCGGCAGTGCTGTTAACCTGGATGATATTGACGTGGAGCAGTTGGGCTTTGGGGAGGAGGATGAGATCTCCAGTGTAGGGAGAGAACAGACTCCTCCAGATAGGTTCGGTACTCCGGTAGAGGCTACTCCCGCAGTCGTTTTGTCGGAAGGTTTGCCTGTGCCTCCTTCTTCGGCTCCGGTGGTTCCACTGACTGTTATCACGGCGATGGTCCAGGAGGCGGTTCCTTCACTTGAGCCTTCAGGGCCGGAGCCCACCTTGCCCGTGCACTCAGAGGCAGACAAGAGAAAGTACAGTTCGCGGGACCTTCTCTCTGTGCTTCTTTTGGAGAGCTGTCGGAAGTATATCCAGACGACGCTTGCACCCTTCCAGGAAGAGGGCTTTGCCGCTTTGGGCAGCTGGTGGGTCCTCGAGGGGCCTGAGTTTTGCAAGAGTCTGGCGACCTTCCAGGTAGATGGCTCTTTGTTTGAGGCACAGATGTGTGTTCTCTTGGCGGATAGTGAAGCTCATTGCTTGAAACGGGCTTCGATGGAAGATGACCTTCCCCTGATACTGGCAAAGGCCGAGGACGAGGAGCGTCGACTGGAGGCGCAGCATGCACTTGCCGCTGCGAGCCTTGTTCGGGCGCGGAAGAAGCTAGAGGCTGCTCGCGCATCTTTCGAAAAAGCTGAGACGATCGAGAAGTCTTCTGGAGCAGACTTGGCAAAGCAGCGTATCGAGCTGGCGGCGCATCGGGAGCGGGTAGCTTCTCGGTCTTCAGAGTTGGAGCGCATGGAGGTTACTGACGGCGAGCTGCTCCAACGTCTCAAAGGATTTGATTCGCTTTACTAGCATGTCGCATTTCCTTTTCTTTCTTGTCATTTCTGCTGAACAGACTTGTAGTTCTGTTTTTCTTTATCTGGTGATAACTTAATATCATGCATCTATTTTTTTGGACTTGTATTCTGGAATGGCAGAGCTTGGTTGTGTTTTTCTTTTGTTTGGACTGAACCTTTACAGGCTGCCTACGTACCCTACTGAGAGGGATCAAGTCACACGTAGTTCCTTTTTTTTTTTTTTTTTTTTTTTTTGCAAGGGGTGTCGCCTTGCTTTTAGGCATAGTACCTTTTGAGGTACTTGCCGTTGATAGGGCCGAGCGTAAGCCCTTCTGGCGTGGTGAGAAGATATGCGCCGTTGGAGTAGACCTCTTTGACAACGTGCGGTCCATCCCACTTGGCGTCGAACTTCTTTCCTCCTCGATGCGAAAGGATGATGGGGCGTTTGACTGCGAGCACCAATTCTCCTTCTTGGAAGGATCGAGGGCGAATCTTTTTGTTGAAGGCTCGGGTTAGCCTGGCTTGGTAGCATTCCAGGCGTTGCTGGGCTTCGAGGCGCTTTTCATCTAGGGCTTCTAATTCCGCTAGGCGAAGTTGAGTGTTGTTTCCGTTGACGAGGCCTTCCTGGATGGCTATCCTGAGTGACGGGATCTGGAGTTCAAGTGGGAGGACAGCTTCTACTCCGTATACCAGCGAGTATGGAGTCGCCTATGTTGGTGTGCGAAAAGAGGTGCGATATGCCCACAGCGCTTCACCCATGCGTTCATGCCAGTCTTTCTTCGACTTTGAGACGACTTTCTCCAAAAGTTTGCAGAGTGTTTTGTTGAAAGCTTCAGCTAGGCCATTGGCAGAGGCGTTGTACATGGTTGAACACCTTTGCTTGATGTCGAACTTGACGCAAAATTGGCTGACAGCGGAGTTCTTGAATTGCTTCCCGTTGTCCGTAACGATATAGCGAGGGATGCCGTATCGGAAGATGATGTCGTTTTGGATGAAGTTGATGACAGAGTGCCTGGTGACTTCTCGCAATGGTACTGCCTCAGCCCACTTGGAGAAGTAATCTGTTGCCGCCAGGATATAAAGATGCTGCTTGGATGACTTGGGTAGCGGACCGACAATATCGAGTCCCCATCCATCGAAAAGCCATGATGCGATGGTTGGATGCAAAGGTTCCAGAGGCTGACGGATGTAGTCGCCATGCAACTGGCAAGTGTGGCATCTTTTTGCAAACCCGAGGGAGTCCTTGATCATAGTGGGCCAGTAGTACCCCATCCGCCTGATGCGGAAGTGCAGCTTTGGCCCGGACTGATGTGAGCCACAGATCCCGGCATGGACTTCTTCTAGTGCTGTTTCCGCTTCTTCTTTCGCAAGACACCTCAGGAGCGCACCATCGTAGCTTCGACGGTACAACTCGTTGTTGAAGTGGAAGAATTTCAGAGATCGCCGGCGAATGTCGACCTTACGCTTTGGGTCTTCAGGAAGCTTTCCGTGGACAAGAAAGTCTATGAATGGCTGTCTCCAGTCTAGCTCGTCGGTCACGAAAACGTGTACTACGTTGACTTGGTCTGGGATCCCCATAGGGAGGTCCTCTTCGGTGATCACCATCCTCTTACAGATAGGGATGATGAGTTGGCTTTTTTCTGAGAACGGAAGTATAGCCGCTAAATTTGCAAGCGCATCAGCCTGCTGATTGAGGTTTCTGGGGACATGCTGGATTGAAGCATCTTTGAGTGTACCAAGGAGTTTCAGGGCTCGTATGTGCAATGGCACGAGATCTTCTTTGTTGACCTCGTATGCCCCCAATATTTGTTGGATGACGAGTTGAGAGTCGCCGAAAATTGTGAGCCCTTGAAGTTTCATATCATTGGCGAGTTCGAGGCCAATGATCAGAGCTTGATATTCCGCCCTGTTGTTGGAGCATGGCTCTGATAGTAGAAACGAGAAGGGAAGTACTTCGTCGTTTGGTGTGACGAATATAACTCCCGCTCCTGCTACATCTTGCCTGGCTGCACCGTCGAAGAACATTTTCCAAGAAGGGGCGATGTCGATGCAGAATACTTCTTCGTCTGGGAGATCTTCCGATAGTTCTCACTCTGCTGGAAGGGGGTATTCTGCTAGGAAGTCTGCAAGAGCTTGACCCTTGACCGCTTTACGAGGGACAAAGGTGATGTCAAACTCAAGAAGGAGCAAAGCCCACTTGGCCAGACGTCCGGAGAGCACTGGTCTTGACATGATGTATTTGAGCGGATCGGCTTTTGAGATGAGCCTGATGGCGTGAGCTAACATATAGTGTCGCAGCTTTTTTGTAGCGAAGATGAGCGCCAGACAGACCTTCTCAATCGGGGAGTAGTTTAGCTCCGCGCCGATGAGAGTGCGGCTCAAATAGTAGCATGCTGTTTCCTTGCCTAGCTCGTTGTCTTGAGCCAGGAGTGCCCCCAAGGACTGCTCCTGGGCGCTGATGTAAAGGACCAATGGCTTTCCTTGAACTGGTGCTGTCAGAATCGGGGGCTTGAGTAAGTAATCCCTGATGTTTTGGAGGGCTTCCTGACAAGCTTCATCCCACTTGAATGCTGCTCCTTTCTTCATGAGGCGACTGAAGGGTCTGCATTTTCCAGCTAAGTTGGCGATGAACCTTCTGATATATGCTAGATGGCCCTGGAGACCTCGGAGGTCTCGCACGGTTTTCGGGATTGGCATATTGAGGATAGCATCTATCTTGGTTTGATCTATTTCGATACCTCGATGGCGTACGACAAAGTCGAGGAACTTTCCCGAGGAGACCCCAAATGCGCATTTAAGCGGGTTTATGCGGAGTTGGTACCTTCGAAGTCGCTTGAAGATTAGCTCGAGGTCTTGAAGATGTGTGGACTTTTGTCTTGATTTTACCACGAGGTCGTCGACGTAGCATTCTACATTCTGGTGAAGGATATCGTCGAAAATTTTTTGCATGGCTCATTGGTAAGTGGCTCCTGCGTTCTTCGAGCCGAAAGGCATGACTTTGTAGCAGTAGATCCCTTTTGGCGTGCGGAATGCCGTAAGCTCTTCGTCTTTGGGCGCCATCCGGATCTGGTTGTAGCCTGAGGATCCATCCATGAAGGTTAGTGTTTCATGGCCTGTTGTTGCATCCACCATTAGTTCTGTGATTGGCAGTGGGAAGTCATCTTTGGGGCATGCATTGTTTAAGTCCCTGAAGTCCACGCATACTCTGATCTGGCCGTTCTTCTTCTTGACTGGGACCACGCTGGAGATCCACGTTGGATACTTAACTTCTCGGATAAAGCCGGCTTCAATGAGCTTGTTGACTTCGCCCTCTATTTGTGGTACCAGTTCCGGTCGGTAACGTCTTTGTCCTTGCTTGATGGCGCTAGCTCCGTGCTTGACAGCAAGCTGGTGTACTGCGATCTTGGGGTCAAGTCCCGGCATTTCCTTGTAGGACCATGCGAAGACATCTCTGTATTCTTGGAGTAGTTTGATGTACGCGGCTTCCTCTTCGGGAGTCAGGAGTGCACTTACGAATGTAGGCCGAGGATCCTCTTGTGTCCCCAAGTTGATTTCTTTCAGATCGTCGACGGTAGATTGCCCCCCTTCTTCGAGGACTGGCGGTGCACTAGGCAACTCGTCGTCCGAAGTAGAAGTGTTGTCAAACGAGGAGTCGGCAATTGTGATATGATTAAGAGAGACCATGATAATGTCGGTGATGTCGTCAGTTTCGTAGAATGATAAGGGTGGGTGGGTGGGTATGATTTTTCTCACCTCAGTAGGTGGCTTTCCCAAACGGTCGAATACTGACCTTTGCTTTGCTTGTCTAATTGGCCCAAGTCTTTTGAATACTGATATGGGATTTTGACTTGCCTGGTTTTTGATGCTCTTCTTTTGCTTTTGAGGTATGGTCCGACGCCGAGCTCGATATCGCCTTCTTTTGGCGCCCTTTGTACCGGGATGAATATTGGTAGAGCGTGCATCGGAAGCTGACGATCCCTCTTCCGCTTCATTCACCAACTTCACCTTAATGTAGTTAGAGGTGAAGGTCTTCTCTCCTGTTATCTTGATGACCACCGGGGTTTGACGAGAGCCGAATGCCTCGCCGATTTGGTGGGATCTGCTCGCCACCCTGGAGTAAATGGGCTTGAGTCTTAGTCATCCCGTGTGGTATTGGAGCTGGCAGGAGCGTACTCATATGTGCAGCACTGCCTTCGTCGTAACCAGCTTTGAACAGCAGCTTGGCGGCATTTTGCCCCCAGCTTCCTTTTGGCTTGAATGTGAGTTGGCTGGATTCGAAGGGATTGATGGGTTTTGGCGAACTTGAAGCTTGCCCCAGGCTGGGTAGTGGCAGTGTCATCTCTTGCAGAGTGATGACATTAGCTTCCGATAGCGGCTGGACCATCCCTTTTGGCGAGGCAAAAGGTGGTGGTTCATCGTTGCGAAGCCACTAAGGTGTGAGGCGTAAGACTGTCGTAGCTTGGGCGGGTAATGGAGTGTGCTTCATGGATCTTGGCTTGGAGCTGATGCGCATTCTTCGTCTCGGCGCTAGCACTTCTTTGACTTCGTGTATTGCCCTTGATGGTGGTACAGGATTTGGAGTTGGCAGAGTTTCTTCTTGCTCCATCCTTTTAGCTTTCTGAGTTCGAGGAGTTTTAGCTGGAAGGACTTCTGCAACAAGGTCCTTTGCTTGGTAAAACTTGGCATCGGCGAGGTGCGCTTCAGCCTCATTGAATGGCTTGTCGTCTGCAACAATGCACTTTTCCAGACCTTCCTCGTAGTACTTGAGGCATTGGTGCCAGGTAGAAACTACGACACCGTTTTCGTGCAGCCACGGTCTTCCCAGCAAAAGGTGGTATGATGTTTGACAGTCAATGACATGGAAAAGAACCGTCGTGTCAAGCTGACTGATAGAGAGTTTTAGACGAATGATCCCTATGGTGGACTGTCCTCCTTGGTTGAACCCTTGAATGACCAGCTGGCTTTGCGAGAGCTGGTTGGTGGTGATGCCGAGCTGGCGCATTGTTTGGATAGGCATGATGTTGACGGCGGAGCCGCAATCTAACAGGATTCGATTTACCGGCTTCTCGTTGATGTATCCCGAGACATAGACAGGTCGATTGCGCAGTCGTGCTCCGAGCTGCAAATCTTCGTCCGAGAAAGTTATTGCTGCGTTACATGAGACAATAGTTTTGTCCTTCTCGGTGTTTTTCTTCTTTCTTTTGTAACTGTCTGGGTCTGTCAAAGCCTCGGCCATTGCTAGGTGAGATTTCTCTGGGAGGTGTAGTGCTTCTATCAGTGGCAAGTGTAGAATTGCCTCATCGTAAGCGGCAGTGCTTTCTTTGTCGGAATCATCCTCATCGTTGATGGTGTTGCTTTATTTGGGAGGCTTGATCCTATCTTCTTCTTCTGGCGCCACGTGAATCTCAACCATGCAACAGGAGGCTTCGTGTAGCTGATCAGCTGGGAGGAAGTAATCGGGGAAGAACTCTTGCAACGTTGCCGGTTCCGGGGGGTTTTGCAGGGGGAGATCATCAGGATCTGCTGGCGGTACTTTGAATCCCCTCCTTCCTGGAGCTTTGCTTTTCTTTTTGTAAGTTCTTCATTCCGGAAGCTTTCTTGTTACCCGATCGAACTTGCGACTTCTTGGCATCCATGGCCTTCGTATGTGAGGCAACACGACCCATGCATCTTCATCAGTGGATTCTTCGTTACCAAGGTGAAGCTCTGGAGTGGGAGTGGTAGGTCCTTCATGGGTCGGGGAGACCTGCTCCTCTGGGGACCTTGGTGGTTCGCCTTCTGACTCCCAGCCGGTGGGCTTGATTTCTTCTATTGAGACAGACGAAGGTTTGGAATAGAGGACGTAGTAGTCGAATTTACCTGAAGGCTGGCCTAACAGACCGACCTCTGGGTCTCCTTGCTCGTACCTTGTCTGGAGATTTGTGGGTTCTCCATGAGTCGGGGAGCCTTGCTCCTCTGGGGACCTTGGTGGTTCGCCTTCTGACTCCCAGCCGGTGGGCTCGATTTCTTCTATTGAGACAGGCGAAGGTCTGGAGTAGAGGACGTAGTAGTCGAATTTACCTGAAGGCTGGCCTAACAAACCGACCTCCGGGTCTCCTTGCTCGTACCTTGTCTGGAGATTCCGTTGGGACATAGCTTTGTTTGAGAGAGACGTCGATGTAGGCGACGGTTGCCCCCAGGGCAGTGACGTTTCTTTCTCAGCGAGCTTAGGAGCGTACTGCTGTCGTCTTGAGATCTTCCGTTATGGAGCTAACTTCGCAATTGGCCTTTGGCGATTGATGCGCAACTTGGGCCTTCTCTGGTGGGTAGCAACGAGTACCGGTTGAAACGAACCGAAGGTGATGGATGTCATGTTTGCCGTTGCAACGTCGCTGGAGTCGATCTCGATTTTTCCTTGCTTTGCGAGTGCCATGATCTTCTCTTTGAAGACGAAACACTTCTCAATAGGATGGCTGACCAGCCGGTGGTATTTGCAGAAGAGCGGATCGTTGACCCGATGCATCTGTTCGGGCCTTTTTGAAGGAGAAAGCTCGATCATCTTTTCTTGTAGCAGTTGATCGAACATGGAGGAGACTTCCGAGTCTGGAAATGGATACTCTTTGGCCTCGAGTTCTTCTAGAGTCATCTTCGACTGTCTTTGGGGTGGAGGCGGTGGTATGGCAGCTCCCTTTTCTTGATCCGACTTACCGCTGATTTTGAGTGGCTTGGAGGCCGAGGCGATGTCGGCGACGTTAACTTGCTTTGATTTGGGTGCCGGCGGTTTGTCTTTCTTTTCCACCTTCAGGAAGTCTTTGGTCTTCGAGTCCTCGCGATTTGCTAAGCTGAGCTCCATGTCATGGGCTCGAGTTGCAAGTTCTTCGAAGGACCGAGGCTTGATCCCCTTGAGGATGTAGAGTAAGCCCCAGTGCATGCCTTGGGTGCACATCTCGATAGCCGAGTCTTCCGACAAACGGTCTCGTGAATTCAGGGCGAGATTCCTCCATCGATCGATGTAGTCGATTACTGATTCGTCCTTCCTTTGCTTGACGGCAGTAAGCTCGGTCATGCTAACGATGCGCCGAGTACTGTAGAAGCGGTTGAGGAATTCTCTTTCCATTTGATCCCAACTGTCAATGGATCCTGGAGGAAGATCAACATACCAGTCAAAAGCATTACCTTTGAGGGTGCGAACAAACTGCTTCACCATCTCATCGCCGTATGTGCCGGCATTGTTGCAAGTCTCGACGAAGTGGGCAATGTGTTGCCTTGGATTCCCCTTCCCGTCGAAGTGCTGGAACTTTGGCGGCTGGAACCCGGTAGGGAAGCGCAGCTGCTGGATCCTTGTAGTGTAAGGCTTCGAATATGCTGCCGTAATCGGAGGTAGGCTACCACCGTGGGAACGCATCATGTCGGCCACCAAGGCTTGTATTTGCTGGGCATTCATCGTTGCTGCCACTGAAGGTTGTGCGGCCACCGAGACCGGCACGGGAGCCGAGGAAAGTGCAGGAGTAGTTGCTAGTGTTGCCGGGCCAACTTCTGCAAGAGCAGGAGTTGGAGACGGGGCTGGAGCAGCTACTGGAGAAGCAGGAGGTTGACCGAATGTTGCGACATCTCTGGCACTCAGCCTTTGAAGCAAGGTGTTGATGTGACGATCTTTCTCTTCCATTAGTCGGGTGAGCTGAGCCATATGTTCACCCATTTGCATGACTTGGAGCTGGAGAGCGGACGGAGGATGATGTCGTAGGACGTCTCGATGTTGCATTCCCGCATCCTCGCCATCGTCGTCGGAGACATAGTTACGCTGACTTGCTTCTGCTTGATGACGGATGTTTGCCCCCGGCAAGGGAGGTGCAAAGTCCGCTGGAGAACCCGAACGGGTTCGGGGTTGGGGCTGGTCCTCCCCAAACTTCTGGACAGATGTTCCAGGATTGAGGCTCGTTTCTTCATGCACCGAGGCCTCATTGGCGCCTTGGCGGGCATCTTCGGCAGCAGTTTCTGGCGTAAAGAAGTCCGCAAGAGTTTGAGTACGCCGAGTGTAAACGCGTACTACCGGGGGAATGTCATCCACCGGGTTTTCTGGATCGCCGTGTTGGAGTAGTGGAGACTCGGCGATAGGTGAGAGGCTTGTTGGAGCAAACGTATCGTCGTTCGTTCCGGCCATGGCGAACTTGAAGCAACTCCTTCAAACGTACGGATGAAAGGAGAGGAGGTCCCACCGGGCGTGCCAGAAATCTGTGGTCGCGGAAAAAGATTCTGGTCGTCTTTATTGCGGATCACACGAGATTACAAAATTTTCTTTGATCAGGAGATTGTGGGAGAGATCCTCTGGAGGGTCCCTTTGATCCGCGTCTCCACGTGGTATTCGTGCAAGAGCTCTGAAGGGGTTGCCCAGGACAGAGGTCTTTACAGGATGAGGGTTTTTGAGAGGCTAAGGAGTTTCCGCCGTTGATTTTGTCCCGTCCGTGCTTCGCGCTTTCTCGGCTAGGGAGGTTTTGGGCTTCGTTCCTCGACTTTCGTGTCTTCCTCGATCCTTGCTAGACCTTGGCGTCCTTGATCGTCGGTTCGCGGCGTCGATCGTGTTTTTGGCTTCGGCTTTGGCTTTAGCTTTCGGCTTTGGCGTAGCTTTGGCGTGGCTCTGGCGTTTGCTTTGCGTTGGCGCTTGCGCTTGAACGTAGACGGGTAGAGACTTGCGATGCTTTAGTTCTTCCGGACTTCGCGTCGTATCGGCTAGAACGTGCGGTGCTTTGCTCGTGACCGTTGTAGTTGCTTGGCTTTGGCACGTGCGTTGCTTTAGCGCGGGCTTTACCGGTGCGTTTGCTTTGGCTTCTTGCGTCGGCTTTGACTTTAGCTTCGACTCGATCTTCTTCTCGAATGACTGACGTTACTTCTTCAAGGCTTATTTATTCTTCCGGCTGCCTCGACGGTTGCGGCATCGGTTTTGGCTTTTCGGCGGGGGTAGCACCGATGCTCGTGTGACGGTTGTAGCGTCGACTTTCGTTGATGAAGACGGCGGGTGTAGCACCGATCTTCGTGCGACGGTTGTAGCGTCGGCTTTTGTTGATGAAGACGGCGGGTGTGGCACCGGCTTTAGCACGACGGTTGTAGCGTCGGCTTTTGGTTGACGAAGGCGGCAGGGGTAGCACCGGCTTCAGGCCTTCTTCTCCCGGCTTTCTTCTTCGTGCGAGGAGTCGATGCCTTGATTGAAGACGACGGGTGTTGTCGGCTTCGATCTTCTTCTCCGGCCTTTGCTTATGGCGTCTTCGGAGCTGATGAAGATCGTTGGAGCAATCGGATGATGACGGCTCCGGGTCTTCTTCTCCACGCTTTCTTCTTCGTGCGAGGAGTCGAAGCTTTGATCTCCGAGTGCAAGGTCTTCACGTTGATGAGGACTTGAAGGGCCAAGGACTCCCGTAGGATATGCTTGCCGTGCCTCGTGAAGCCTTCGGTCTTCAAGCGTTGGAGCTTCTTCGTAGCGCTCTTTCGTCTTCAGCTTTTCGGACCCTTGATGCCTTCCCCGACCCCTTCTATTTATAGGCAAAGGGGGGCGGTTGGGGGAGATATTGCTGAAATCTTTTTGTTTCCTCCAATATCTCCCCTCATAACCATCGAGATATTGTTCCCTTATTTGGGGAAACAAACCCGATTTCCTCCTTTTTAGTTGGAGTGGTTATGGGCTAGATGTGACTCGATCTTTAAAGATCGAGTTGTTTTTCTTGTTGCACTTTTGGATCGGATGGCGACGCAACGTCATCTTGTCCGTTGGATCGAGGGATCGTCGCGGATCTACGGCTACGTAGACGTCCACGCCACCTCCCCCCGCATCGAGGCGGTTTTGATTTCTTTTTCCTTTCTTTTCTTTTTCTTTTCTTTTTCTTTTCTTTTCTTTCTCTTTTTCCCTTTCTTTTAGGGCCGGCCCCACCTCTCCATGAGGAGGGGGCACGGTTTTCAAGAGGGGGGGGGGGTGAGCCCCCCCTCTTTGTGTTCGAGTCGCGGGTCCGGTGGGACCCGTCTGCTTTAAGTTGGGCCATGGTGCGCGGGTTGAGCTTGCACGCGGGCCGAGTTTCGCATGCGGGCCGTTGTGTGCGGGCCCAAGTTTCGCATGCGGGCCGTTGTGTGCGGGCCCAAGTTTCGCATGCGGGCCGTTGTGTGCGGGCCCAGTTTCGCATGCGGGCCGTTGTGTGCGGGCCTAAGTTTCGCATGCGGGCCGTTGTGTGCGGGCCCAAGTTTCGCATGCGGGCCGTTGTGTGCGGGCCCAGTTTCGCATGCGGGCCGTTGTGTGCGGGCCCATTTTTTTTGTAAAAATCGGGTTTGACCCGAAGGCCGTCGGGTGCGGGCTTATTTTTTTGTGTAAAAATCGGGTTCGACCTGTGGGCTAATTTCGATGCCCACAGTATATTTTCAGCAATACGACAGAGTTGGGGGGTCATTCTGGAAAAGGCCTAAAAAAAACCCCTCTGAACTACGTAGCCGATTCATCTCTAGCACAGCTGGGTACAAATTGAAAGACCTTTCTTAATGCACATACTTACAAGATGGCGATTTCCCATCAAACACGGTTTTGAATGAACATCATTCGTTTGAGGGGAAATCTACTTGACGGATGGGATCCCGAAGGATTCAGATAGGTGAAAGCTAAAACTGAATCACAATCGTCCATTACACTCATCCCCAAACTATGAATCACTCTATGAAGGGAACACTATCCCTAGAATACGAATTATAGTCAGCCTTAGATTACATCTTGTAATTGGGAAACGGCTGCACAACTGGCCACAAAGGAGCAATTGTAATTTGCACAGTGAAGAGTTGTTATGCACAAGTGTCATTGTCGATCACAAGTAACTGCATAGTTGCATGTAACGACCCGTAATTTTTTCTTTATTAAAAACTAGTTGAAGGGTGTTTTTTTTTCTTTTTGGTGTAGCGTGTCTAGTTGCCGAGCAAGTGTTTAGTGTGTTTACTGGGCAACCAACACTAGTCTTTGGTTAAGTTGCATATAATTGGTTACTACTCAGTACCGACCTTTTTTTATCCTTTAATTTCTTTTCTAACTACACAATTGCATTAAAATCCAATATTTATGGTTTTGCTCCGGGTTCCCAATGAAGTCTGGGATTTCAGAAGTAGTTGGAATCATATAATAATTCTTTATTTGAGTCCAAACCCATTGACTCCAAATTCGTAAGAAGCAGATGACGTTTGATTAGTCAAATGAGGTCTTACAAGTTGCACTTCTTTCGATAATAAAAAAATATTCTCTTATTAAACAAGTACTTAAAAATATTTTCGAAAACCCGATCCGATGGCTCGGATGGATCTGGGAAATTTTTCTGAGTAACTTTCATATCCAACTTCATTATTCCAGATCCAACTTCATTATTCCAGATTCTACTTTCTGTTTTCCAGAGCTCCTCTGAGCCTTCTGGTCTTCATACTTTCAAGCTTACTCCACTCTCTGTCTACTTGTACAAGCACTCCCCGGCCTGTCGAGAGTAACTCTATTTTATTCAGAGATAGTGGATTCAAAGGTTGCGTCTTACCGCACGGAGCCGTGGACTTTGGTCGAACTTCGTGACTATATCCTGTGTCAACTCTCTCTCTCTCTCTCTCTCTCTCTCTATCGTTCATTGTCTCTCTATTACAACAGTGCCTGAGTGACAGCTCGGTACTTGACAGCTCAATGCTTCACAGTGCGCTACATCTCAAAGATTCAACCCTTGAATTGACTGTTGGACGGGGGTTTACATACGGCGGCCGAAATCCTCTCCCACAGTTTGATATCGTCTATGGGATCTTTCCCTATCGATTCACAACCTCCAGGCTTTCCTGCTCCTTCGATTAAGCAGTAACTATCAATTGCCTGAGCAACCCATCTGTCTCTATCCCTATAGCGGAATGGAAAAGACACGACCCAGGAATCAGCCGGAGGGAAGTAACATACATCCGGACATCTAGCATCCTATGACTCGCTCAATGACTTATAGGTTTACGATAAGTCAAAGCCCTAAGCAGCAACCTGCTGTGGATTCGAGGAGTCATCGGTCAGTCGACTGCGCCGCTCCGACTCAACCCCGACAGTCTCCTCAGCTTGCCGATGCGACTCATCAACGTTTAGGGAAAGCACACATCATCGTCAACCCTCAAGCGATGTATCAGATCATGGTAGGGGACTTCCAACTTCTTACCCTCATGAAGCAGAACGATGTGCTTATTGTCGAGAGAGACTCCCTCTGACAGATCGTCGTCGAAGCATGGGTTGACCCCCCACGGCCAGCCGCCGGTATCAATGGCAGAGCAAACATCTACCGATCGCTTAACCCATCCCCCGCTTCTTCCAGATGATTCATCGTCGACACCTCCCGACAGTCTCTCGAGCTCTGTTCGAGGGTACCCTCGCCTCTCCCTTCTAGACAGACAGTCTTGGAGCATCTCGACGAGTCAACTCATCAACCCGAGCCTGTCGGCTCTGAATCATCCTTTGACCCTCACTGTCAGAAGGAGGTTCAGAATGGAGAACATCGCTCTAGAACTCGGCCACGTCTCAGCACTGACCAATACTAAGTTCTTTCACATGACTACCCAAGTGCGCCGCAAACGTAATAGAATCCATTTTCTAGATGATAAATTTGGAGTCCGCCAGACCACTCGGGTAGCCATCGAAGATGTTCTCCTCCATCATTTCAAAGCTAAGTGGACCTCCTTCAATCCTCAGGGCAATGATGATCTTCTGGATGCAGTTCCAACTCTCTTGATGGCTACCGATAATCGGTTTTTCATCAACCCAGTTACGAGGGAGGAAATACGACGTACCTGTTTTTCCCTCCCACGTAATAAAGCTCCGGGGCCAGATGGGTACTCGATAGAATTCTTCACTAAAAACTGGGGTATCATCGGGCCGGAGGCTTGTTCTGCCATCGAATCCTTTTTCAATACATGATATATGTCGGTCACGTGGAAGTGCACTTATGTGACTCTTATCCCTTAAAATTCTGGGGCCTGCCGGCCGAAACAATTTAGGGTAATCAGTCTCTGTACGGTCCTGTACAAGATTATCTTCAAACTTCTTTTGAACCATCTTAAGTCAGTCATTGGTAAGCTTGTGTCCCCGGAGCAACGCGCCTTTGCCCAGGGTCGAAATATTTCCGATAATATTATGTTGGCCCAAGAAGCTCTCCATTCTATGGAGGTCGACACCTGCGATAAAGATTTGCTAGCCCTTAAGCTTGATATGGCAAATGCTTATGACTGGATGACTTGGGACTTCCTCTATCAGGTTCTGTCTAAAATTTGTTTTCATCATATTTGGATCCAGTGGATCAAAGGTTGTATCGAAAACCCATCCTTCTACATCCTTCCTAATGGCTCCCCTACGTCTTGGTTCAGTTCTACCCATGGCCTTTGCCAGGGGGACCCTTTGGCCCTATATCTTTTCATTTTGGGTGCGGATGTTCTGGTTCAAAATATCAAAGCTAATATCCAACGTGGTACGTGGCGAGGTGTTGCTCTTCCCCTAGCACAAGCTCCATTGGGGTTCTTTCATATGCGGATGATAGTTTAATTTTCGTTGAGGCTTCCCCCTCTAATGCTTCTTCTCTTCAGATGTTTATCCATCAATATTGTCGTTTCTCGGGGCAAAAGATTAACTTCCAAAAATCGGTTGTGCACTTTGGAGCAGGGGTTGCAGTAGATCTTTGCCCCGTTCTTCTTGCATCTCTAGGGATGTCGGCTCTTTCTGGCCCCCTTACTTATCCAGGAACACGTATATCCGGTCGGCGGATCCAAGCCTCTGACCTGGCTCTGATGGTTAGTCGTATTGCAGGACGTATTGATAGATGGAAAGGTCATCTACTGTCCTTTCCGGCCAGGGTTACTTTGCTTCAGTCAGCTCTCCAATCCATTCCGGTGTTCTAGTTGGGTGCTGTTTAGATTCCCCACCGAATTCTTGATCAACTGGAACGGGAGTTTCGTCGTTTCCTCTAGGCCAAGAGTGACACCAAAAATGGGTTACACCTTGTCAAATGGGCCGATGTGTGCCCCTTTTTTTTGTATACTAGAAACCAAGGGGGTTCTATTCATGATGCCCCAGACCCAAATCAGAAAAAGCAATACAATTTAGATCTTCTTGGCTTACAGGAGAGAAAGACTCTTCCTGAACAATAGCAGTAGGCAAATCCTCAAGCAAGACTGAGGAGACAACATACATCAGCAACACTCAAAGAGGTAAACTCCGTTTCGATATCTAGGCTCCACGCAGCAAGAAGACGGGTAACTTGATTCACGTTCCTAAAGACATGACGGGGTTGCTAATAGTAAAATAGCTTCGTTAGCCTCCTGCATTCCACAATATCCGTTGTCGGTCCCCTTCAAGGATCGCACCGCCGACGTTTAATTTGTTACTTTGGACCCACATTTGTGAGTTTAATCATTTCAGAATCTGAATGAAAAAAAAAAAAAAAATCAGAATCTCACGAGCTAGTAAGATAAGATTGTAGGGTAGGTAGGTGACAGTAAAATCAGCCCCGGCCCATCCAGAATCCATCCTCTACCTCCTGGTGGCCTCCTTATCCTTATCCCTTGCGATTTCGTGGGATCCAACTTTTTCAAAAGAAATGACTTTTAATTTCTTTTTTGATGCTATAAATTCCGCACTAGGCCGCCTCTCAGCACTTAGCAGTCAAGTGAGCTGGAGAGACATGGCCTCCTCCTTCACCAAGGGTTCAGTGCTTCTCCTACTGGTTTCCCTCGTCTTCATTGCTTCTGGTGCACTTCTCTCTCTCTCTCTCTCTCTCTCTCTCTCTCTCTCTCTCTCTCTCTCTCTCTCTCTCTCTCTCTCTCTTTATTTATCTGTATGTCGGCATGCTTGTTAATTAAAACTTTTGTTGGGTGTGGCAGAGGAGATGGTGGGAGTGGAGGGGAGGACTTGCGAGGCGCCGAGCAACAGGTTCAACGGGTTGTGCTTTAGGAACAGCAACTGCGCCAGCGTCTGCAACAGCGAGGGCTTCTCCGATGGCAAGTGCGAGGGCGTGCGGCGCCGCTGCATGTGCCTAAGGCCTTGCCGCTAGCTTCAGTGCATAACTCACCTGCGGCCTCTTCCATCGCAACTGCTGCTGTTACTAGCTACTATTCTGCCATCTCTCTCTCTCTCTCTCTCTCTCTCTCTCTCTCTCTCTCTCTCTCTCTCTCTCTCTCTCTCTCTCTCTCTCTCTCTCTCTCTCTCTCTCTCTCTCTCTCTCTCTCTGGTGTCTGTTTGTGGTTGTCTCCACTGTATTAGCAGTACGTACTACCTCCTAATAAAACATGGTGTGAAGACTCTCTTGGTCTTTACATCTCTTCAATCACGACCCTTGGTAGCTTGTAGCTGCATGTAACTTGATGGCCAAGATCGATCGGGACTGTGCGCTTGGTTTAATGAACCAAGGATCTGCAAAATAAATGAGCAATACAAACTCTGAACCGGGAGTCGAATAGAGTACCTCTCCAACATTGGAGAGAGGAAGTAACACCAGGCCAGCCAAGAGCCAACAAGTCTGACCGTGGAGCGAACTTTCCCTTAAGTAGGTCTGCAAACAAGCCGAGCCAAGCTTTGGTCTGTTTGAGCTTCGTTTGGTTAAAAACTTGGTTGTTTAAGCTTGGGCTTGGCTTGATTAGTAATCATGCTTAAGCTGAGCCGAGCTTTGTACTTGTTTGTTTGAGCTTGGCTCATTTGATAAACAGCTCTTACCGAGCTTATTCATGAACTCTATCTTAAGCCAAATCTTGGACTATGTTTAGTTGGCATATTCATGCCTAGGCCTTTTATGAACTTATTCACAAGCCTATTCATGAGCTTACTCATGATCCTTAAAAGAACATGTTCACGAGCCCATTCGAGCCGAGCAAGGTTTTAGTATGTTTGAGCTTGGATCAAATAGTAATCGAACAAGTTGCAAACTCGAACGAGTCTTTACCGAGCTTGTTTGCGAGCTACTCATGAATAACTTGGTTCATTTGCAGCCCTACGTACCCTTAAGGCTGTTTGTGACTTGTTTGTCTGTGCGAATCCTAGCCGTTGATGTTTTGTTCACGGGATCATGGAATCATTAAGTAATTAATAGCTGCTTCCTCCCCGTTTTGATCTCCGGACCTTTTTGGGTTCTTGCTCTAGTGCCCTGATCGACCTCTGATCGTTTGATCGGTCCATCACAAAAAAAACAAGATTTTTCCCATAATGGCCCCAACTATGTCGTATTGATGGGAATAGACCCGGTTGCTTCTTGCATTACTTTTCTAGCTCTCAACACATGCCAAATGTCACTTCCAAACAACTGTTGTATTTTTGTGACCACTTTACCCTTAAAGACTAAACAAAATCAATTAAAAGTTTGTTTATCTACTACGTTTGAATTTTTTTTCTCGCTTCAATCACCTCTTGTCGCCGGAGATTATTGGGATATCATTTTTCATCCCCGACGTCCTTACATAGCGTAAAGTATTTAGTGAGTTCTTGCCGTCGAGCCGGTGGCAAGTGGACGGTGATAGACAGTAAGAAATGAGATAGAAATGAGAGTCAAAGGCAAGTTCGGCACGACAAACCTTCTTCATTTCTCATCAGAAATTAGTGATTCTGGAGGCATTGCGATCCTCTACGAGCTCATTTAGAGACGAGAATAAAATTAGGACTACAACTCGGGTGGGTTGGATCGGGTTGGGGGTCAACCCAAGCTCAGTCCAATTACAAAAATCCCCAACCCTAACCCGGCCAACCCAACCCAACCTCCAACCCAAGATACCCATCCCAAGCCCAACCCAAGCAAAAATTTCTATGCTCGGGTTGGGCTCGGGTTAGCCCAAGTTGCTAGGATGGCTCGGGTTGTGCAGGTTCGGGTATACTTATTGTTCAAAATTTTACTTTGAAGATCAAAGGCGTCGAAGCATTCTTCTGCGGTCCGCAGTGAAATGCGTCGGTGAATTCTACTGCGGCTCGTAGTGAAATACTCCAGTGCGCATGATGCATCGGTGTATCAGTGAAATGCACCGGTGCACAGGCACATCAGTGAAATGATCCGAAGTATTTCACTGATGCGCCGACTCATGTGCGCTAGAGCATTTCACGGTGGACGATGCCCCATCGGTCACCACCGATCACCATCGCCGCTGGCCACCACCCACACTGCCCATCGGCCATCATGGGTGGTGGGCGACGGGGCGGCGCCGGCGGGCAACCGGTGGTCGGTGGGGGTGGTGGCCAACGTTGACGGCGGTGGGTGGTGGCCAACGGGGTGGCATCATCGGTGGGAGATGCTCAACGACGGTGGGCGATGGTCTGCAGTCGGTCGTGGTACTGGCATCCGTCTAGGATTAATCCCATGGCCCAATTGTGACCATTGAAATGGGATGCACCACGTGTCTCTTTCTAAAGCGTTAGCGATCGAAAGGGGAGACAGATTATCAGTGAAGTAGAGTCAAATACCTTTGAAATTAGGAGTGAAGCCCTTTATAAGCCTCGGGGGTACTTTAGTCTGAAACAAAAAAAAATGGTAAAAAAAGTAATGCAAAAAGAAGTTGGGTCTATTTTCAGCAATACGACAGAGTTGGGGGCCATTCTGGAAAAGGCCTAAATAAAAACCCCTCTGAATTACGTAGCCGATTCATCTCTAGCATAGCTGGGTACAAATTGAAACACCTTTCTTAATACTCGTACTTACAAGATGACGATTTCCCATCAAACACAGTTTTGAATGAACATCATTCGTTTGAAGGGAAAACTGCAGGACGGATGGGATCCCTAAGGATTCAGATAGGTGAAAGTTAAAACTGAATCACAACCGTCCATTACACTCATCCCCAAACTGTGAATCACTCTATGAAGGGAACACTATCCCTAGAATACGAATTATAGGCAGCCTTAGATTTCATCTTGGAATTGGAAAACGGCTACACAACTGGCCACACAGGAGCAATTGTAATTTGCACAGTGAAGAGTTGTTATGCACAAGTGTCATTGTCGATCACAAGTAACTGTATAGTTGCATGTAACGGCCCGTAATCTTATCTTTATTAAAAACTAGTTGAAGGGTGTGTGTGTTTTTTCTTTTTGGTGTAGCGTGTCTAGTTGCCGAGCAAGTGTTTAGTGTGTTTACTGGGCAACCAACACTAGTCTTTGGTTAAGTTGCATATAATTGGTTACTACTCAGTACCGACCTTTCTCGATCGATTCCCTTTAATTTCTTTTGTAACTACACAATTGCATTAAAATCCAGTGTTTATGGTTTTGATCCAGGTTCCCAATGAAGTCTGGGATTTCGGAAGTAGTTGGAACCATATAATAATTCTTTATTTGAGTCTAAACCCATTGACTCCAAATTCGTAAGAAGCAGATGACGTTTGATTAGACAAATGAGGACTTACAAGTTGCACTTCTTTCGATAATAAAATAATATTCTCTTATTAAACAAGTACTTAAAAATATTTTCAAAAACCTGATCTGATAGCTCGGATGGATCTGGGAAATTTTTCTAAGTAACTTTCATATCCAACTTCATTATTCTTGATCCAACTTCATTATTCTAGATTCTACTTTCTGGTTTCCAAAGCTCTTCTGAGCCTTCTGGTCTTCATACTTTCAAGCATACTCCACTCTCTGTCTACTTGTACAAGCACTCCTCGGCCTGTCGAGAGTAGCTCTATTTTACTCAGAGATAATGGATTCAAAGGTTGTGTCTTACCGCACGAAGACGTAGGTTTCGGTCGAACTTCGTGACTATATCCTGTGTCAACTCTCTCTCTCTCTTTATCGTTCGTTGTCTTTCTATTACAACAGTGCCTGAGTGACAGCTCGGTACTTGATAGCTCAACGCTTCACAGTGCGCTACATCTCAAAGACTCAACCCTTGAATTGACTGTTGGAGGGGGGTTACGTACGACGGCCGAAATCCTTTCTCACAGTTTGACGCCGTCTATGGGATCTTTCCCTATCGATTCACAACCTCCAGGCTTCCCAGCTCCTTCGGTTAAGTAGCAACTATCAATTGCCTGAACAACCCGTCTGTCTCCATCCCTATACCAGAATGGAAAAGACATGACCTGTGGATCAGCCGAGGGGAAGTAACATACATCCGAACATCCTATAACTCGCTCAATGACTTATAAGTTTACGATAAGTCAACGCCCTGAGCAGCAACCTACTGTGGATTCGAGGAGTCACTGGTCAGTCGACTGTGCCGCTCTGACTCAACCTCGATAGTCTCCTCAGCTTGTCGATGCGACTCATCAATGTTTGGGGAAAGCACACGTCTCACTCGTCGTCAACCCTCAAGCCATGTATCAGATCACAGTAGGGGACTTCCAACTCCTTACCCTCATGAAGCAGAACGCTGTGCTTATTGTCGAGAGAGACTCTCTCTGACAGATCATCATCGAAGCAGGGGTTGACCTCCCACGGCCAACCGCCGATATCAATGACAGAGCAAACGTCCACCGGTCGCTTGACCCGTCCCCCGCTTCTTCCAGATGATCCATCGTCGACACCTCTCGACAGTCGCTCGAGCCCTCTTCGAGGGTACCCTCGCCTTTCCCTTCTAGATAGACAGTCTTGGAGCATCTTGACGAGTCAACTCATCAACTCGAGCCTCTCGGCTCTGAATCATCCTTTGACCCTCACTGTCGGAGGGAGGTTCAGAATGGAGAATATCGCTCCAGAACTCGGCCACATCTCAACACTGACCAATACTAAGTTCTTTCACATGACTACCCAAGTGCGCCACAAACGTAATAGAATCCATTTTCTAGATGATGAATTTGGAGTCCGGCAGACCACTCGGGTAGCCATCGAAGATGTTCGCCTCCGTCATTTCAAAGCTAAGTGGACCTCCTTCACTCCTCAGGGCAATGATGATCTTCTGGATGTAGTTCCAACTCTCTTGATGACTACTGATAATCGGTTTCTCATTAGCCCAGTTACGAGGGAGGAAATATGACGTACCTGTTTTTCCCTCCCACGTAATAAAGCTCCGAGGCCAAATGGGTTCTCGATAGAATTCTTCACTAAAAACTGGGGTATCATCGGGCCGGAGGTTTGTTCTGCCATCGAATCTTTTTTCAATACATGATATATGTCGGCCACGTGGAAGTGCACTCATGTGACTCTTATCCCTTAAAATTATGGAGACTGCCGACCGGAAATATTTAGGCCAATCAGTCTCTGTATGGTCCCGTACAAGATTATCTCCAAACTTCTTGTGAACCATCTTAAGTCAGTCATTGGTAAGCTTGTGTCCCCGAAGCAATACGCCTTTGCCCAGGGTTTGAATATTTTCGATAATATTATGTTGGCCCAAGAATCTCTGTATTCTATGGAGGTCGACACCTATAATAAAGATTTGCTAACCCTTAAGCTTGATATGGCACATGCTTATGATCGGATGGCTTGGGACTTCCTTTATCAGGTTCTGTCTAAAATTGGGTTTCATCATATTTGGATCCAGTGGATCAAATGTTGTATCAAAAACTCATCCTTATCCATCCTTCCTAATGGCTTCCCTACGTCTTGGTTCAGTTCTACCCATGGCTTTCACCAGGGGGACCCTTTGGCCCCATATCTTTTCATTTAGGGTGTGGATGTTCTTGTTCAAAATATCAAAGCTAATATCCAACGTGGTACGTGGCGAGGTGTTCACTCCTCCCCTAGCGCAAGCTCCATTGGAGTTCTTTCATATGCAGATGATAGTTTAATTTTCGTTGAAGCTTCCCCCTCTAATGCTTTTTCTCTTCAGATGCTCATCCGTTAATATTGTCGTTTCTTGGGACAAAAAGTTAACTTCCAAAAATCGGTTGTGCACTTTGGAGCAGGGGTTGCAGTAAATCTTTGCCCCGTTCTTCTTGCATCTCTAGGGATGTCGGCTCTTTCTGGCCCCCTTACTTATCTGGGAACACGTATATCCGGTCGACGGATCCAAACCTCTGACCTAGCTCCGATGGTTAGTCATATTGCAAGACGTATTGATAGTTGGAAAGCTCATCTACTGTCCTTTCTGGCCAGGGTTACTTTGCATCAGTCAGTTCTCCAATCCATTCCGGTGTTCTAGTTGGGTGCTGTTTGGATTCCCCATCACATCCTTGACCAACTGGAATGGGAGTTTCGTCGTTTCCTCTGGGCCAAGAGTGACATAAAAAATGGCTTACACCTTGTCAAATGGGCCGATATGTGCCGCCCAAAGTTACAGGGGGGGGTTTGGGCTTTAGATATCTTCGCTTGTTCCGACAAGCATTAATGGGGAAGAAAGTTTTATAGGTTCTAACTATAACTACCCTGGGTGTCGTTTGTGTAAGACAAATATAAGGTGACAGAGGATCCTTGGCAATAGCCAAGACCCACCAAATGCTCGTGGGACTAGAGTGCTATCTCTGAGGGCCTGGATGTTGTTTGGTATCATAAGCAGTAGCCGGTCTAGGAGGGGGCATCTTTCAACCTCTGGATGAACCCTTGGTGCTTCTCAATTCCTCTTTCCCGGATGATGTTTCCCTACAACCCTGGCCTAGCGTCTCAACATCGGTCGGTCTCTGACCTCTTTGGCCCTCATGGTAACTCTACAAGCCATCTTACCGTCGGAATGGGTGCCTCTGATCCGTAGCATACCGATCCTCCGACATCAACCCCGGTCCTCTATCACATGGGGGCCTCAACAGACGATGGGTTTTAACGTAGTCATAGCCTATCACCTTTCTCTTTTGAGTGAACCTGCACCGAATGAACTAATACATGGGATCTGGCATTCCCTTTGGAAGCCACCTATGGGGCCCCGTGTTCGAATGTTTTTATGGAAGTTTTTTCATCTGCGCCTTCCTGTTCGATTGTACCTACGCCGTATCGGGATGACAATCTCCTCGCTTTGCCCCCATTGTTTGATTAATGATGAGACATGTGACCATGCCTTTTTTCTTTCCTATGTCGTTAGTCAACTATGGAGATGTGTTAGAACCAAGGTTCGTATGACTTCTATCCCCACCTCTGTCACTAAGTTCAGCCATTTGTATAGCCATACTCAAGATCAGGGTGCTGGGTATAACAAGACTGCCAAAGCCTTCCTTGGATATTCACTTTGGCACATATGGAAAGCCAGGAACAATGCTTTATTTGAACTGACAAATCAAGCGATCCATACTACTTTTGATTCGATAATAGCAGATCGATTTTGATTCTTTTTGCTCTGCTAACTCGATTTCTGTAGACTTGTATAATCATAACATCCCACATCAGATGGAGGCTATCCCAGTCCAATGAGTTCCACCAACTTTACATATATGAGTACAAATTGAATTTTGATGGATCAGTGGATCGAACGAGTATGGTGACGGGCACAGCTTTTGCTATCCGTGATCACAATGGGACCCTTCTCATTGAGGGTGCTGTCTCTCTAACCACAACCTCTGTGCAGGTGGTGGAGACAAGAGGACTATGGGAAGGACTTATCGCAATCACTACGTCATTCCCCAGGCATGCAATGTGGATCGAAGGGGACTCTCAAAGTGTTCTCTCCCAAGTTTCTTCAAATACTGTGTCATCCCTCCTCATTGCCGACTGCAAATTTATGCTCTGGTCTACGGCCAAAGTCCGGTTATCTCACATTTATCGCGAAGGAAACTCAGTAGCTGATTGGCTCACAAAATATGCACGGGTAATTGGAGCTGTCAGAGTCTGGACGCCCAATTTCCCTCCAGAAGTTATGAGGCTTGCTCAGAAGGATTGTAGCACATGTCGTTACACCCGTTGGGTGGGTTAACAATGATGTAATCTTTTGACTTATTAAAGTACGCTGGTTATAAAAAAAAGAGGTCGATTTTTTCTTGAGTGCTGCTATTTGAACATACAGGTCAACATAATCTCGGACATAATGATGATGTGGGAGCATCAGCCCCCTACATCTGCTTGTGTCTGTGAGTATGTCCCCTTGTATGTTCAAATAGCATTTACGTAAAATCTTATCTGGTGGAAGGATATTCTTCTGGTTCCCTCCACTCCGAAGTCCAGAGTCCAAAAGAGTAAGAAGACACGAGATTTGTGTGCATGTGTAGTGAAAAGGATTCTTCTGGTTCCATCTAGTGCACTTTATCATGGAGTCGTTCGTTCCTCCGGTGCATTCATCAAATCCAAAAGAGATCGACTCCATTGAACAGACTGTAAAGTAACTGACCCCCCCCCCCCCTCTACTTCGGGTTCGACGCATCTCCAGTCTCCACTGATGATCGTCTCCCCGGTCAGTCGCTGACGAATTGGAGAGCAACAGGTGGCAATTCGAAAACATGATGAAACCAATATAAGGGGTGATACCATCACCCCCGGCCGCCACCAACCACCTATTGCGCCACCACCACCGGTCGCCAGCCAAAACCGCAGACCAACACCGCCGTCGCCGACCACCACCGCCACCGACCACCGGCCGCTAGCTACCGCCTCGCCGCCGCCCTTCCCAGTGGCGGCGGAGGATGTTGGTCGGCAGGGCGGCGACGGTTGCCTGGTAGTCAGCAAGGGTGGTCGGCGACGGCCGTGGTGGCTGATGGAGGCGGCGGGTGGCTGGTGGTCGGCAGGGGTGGTGGCTAGCGATGGCCGATGGTCGGCACGGATGGTGGACGATGGTGGTGGCCGACGATGGCCGATGGAAGGGGTCAACGGGGACGATGGCCAACGACGGCGCCAGTAGGTGATGGACGATGACTGGGGGTGGTGGCATTCGCCTTGCTTGAATCCCATAGCCATAAATCATGGTCGTTGATTTTGGATCGCAACATGTCGCTTCCCAAATCGTTAGCAACTGATAGGGGAAATGATTATTGGTGGCCGAGGGGTCGAATCCCCTACTTCTGCTTGGAGGGCCCATCATTATCAAGTAAGTCCTTCGCATAGCCCATTCTGCGGGAAATGCTAGGTTGCCAACTTTTGAGTTGCCAACTTTACGTGGCATCCACCTAGGGCTCTTCCCATGGCCTCACAAAAATGTTCCCAGCAATGAGAACCTGCTAGTTGTCTACATCACGTGGAGGCAAACGAGTTGGCTATATAGGCATTATTACTCCCAATAATGCCTATTGGATTAGGAGGCTAGAATGTGAGTGGGTCTGAGGAACCTTTCAGTGCGAGTCTGCGACAGACTCCGCCAAAAATCTCTGTAGGACAAACCGGCGTAGCCCAGCCTGGCCCGACCCAAGGACCCTATGGACTGGGGTTGGGCTGTCCCCCTGAGAACACAGCTTGGGTAGAAACCTGGCCTGTAATCAGGCCCAACGGCTTGGTCCGACAGCCCAAACTAGATCCTGTATGAGAAAAATATAGGGGAAGTGACAAGGGTTTAGTTATTTTCAGCACTAGTAAGAAACCCGGACAGTGTCTGGATGAACCTGATGCATGGCACTTGGCAAAGACGGCATCACAGCTATCCGAAGAAGTGTGCAATATCGAGTGAGTGAGAATACTCATCCTGGTGTGATTTACTTGCTAGAGAGAGAGAATACTAATGATTTTCCTAATTAACATAAATTGATCATTAAATATAATTGAATGAATATTTATCATCTTTATAGTAGGATTTTAATAGGATTTGTGTGTATGTGTGTGTGTGTGTGTGTGAGAGAGAGAGAGAGAGAGAGAGAGAGAGACGTGTTCACACACGGGAGAAGGATTCTGGCTCTTCAAAAGAGTTCCACATGTCAAAGCATGGGAGAGAGGACTCACACCATTTGGCAAAGACGACATCGCAAACTGTTCGAAAAAATGTGAAATCTGAAGTGAGTGTCATTCACTTGTTAGAGAGAGAGAGATAGAGAGAGAGAGAGAGAGAGAGAGAGAGAGAGATTAACATCACATAACCATTAAATACCATTGAATAAAAATTTATCATCTTTATGGTAGGTTTTTAAATGGATTTAAAAGAGAGCCGCATTCACACAAGGAAGAAGAATCTAGCTCTTTAAAAGACGTCCGCGTGTCACAACACGAGAGAGAGGCTTCCATTTTAGTATAGATACTAGTAAGAAACACGGGCAATGCCCGAATGTTCTTGATGCACTTCATTTGGCAAAGGCGACATCGCAATTGTTCAAAGAAATGTGAAATCTGAAGTGAGTTTGATTCATTTGTTAGTGTGTGTGTGTGTGTGTGTGTGTGTGTGTGTGATAGAGAGATTGAGAGAGATTAATATCAAATGACCATAAAATGTCATTGAATGAAAATTTATTATCTTTATGGTAAATTTTAAATGGATTTAAAACAGAGTTGCGTTCACACACGGAAGAAGAATTCTAGCTTTTTAAAAGACTTCCACGTGTCACAATACGGGAGAGAGACTTCCATGGTTTGTGAAGATCACTATTTAAGGGGTAATAAAAACCTTGCTATAAAATATGTCATAAAAATCTGCCATAATATAAATAGGGATTATTTGACTTTGCCCCCCAAATTTTGCCTTGAATTAGACTTTACCCCCCATCTTTTCATTAATTAGACTTTACCCCCCAAAACTAACTGTTCTGTCACTTATTTATCTAAGAGGAAAGGTAAACTGACGGAAAAGAAATAAAATTTTGAGAGGTGAACTGACGAAATGTTAGATTTGGGGTAAAGTCTAATTAATGAAAAGATGGGGGGTAAAGTCTTATTCAAGGCAAAATTTCAGGGGCAAAGTCAAAATAACCCTATAAATAATTATGAGATAGGGCTGTGTTCACACTACCTTCCAAAAGACAGGAGAGAGATTTATGAGAGAGGGAGAGAGAGAGAGTAATATAGGGGTGAGAGGATTAAATGATATTAAATTATTATAAATGGCTCATTCTCCTCATAATGTATGCAAACATCAGGTACATCCGGAGGAAAAAAACTTTTAAATTTTTTGGTGAGAGGATTATGGAATGGGGTAAATCAGTAAATGACATTAAATTGTTATAAATGGCTCATTCTCCTCATAATGCATGTAAACATCGGGTACACACAGGGATATCCGTGTTCACACAAGGATAAGAGATTTTTCTATCATCAATAGGGCTCCATGTGTCACACCATGGGAGAGAGGGCTCCATTTTAGTATATAGTATAGACTAGTAAGAAACCCGGGCAATGTTCAGATGAGCTTGATGCACAGCCATTTGGCACAAATGACATCACAAATGTTCAAAGAAATATGAAATCTAAAGTGAGTGTGATTCACTTGTTAGAGAGAGAGGGAGGGAGAGAGATTAACATCAAATGATAATTAAATGTCATTGAATGAGTGTTTTATTATCTTTATGGTAGGTTTTTAATAGGATTTAAAACTGAGCCGTGTTCACACATGGAAGAATGATTATAGTTCTTTAAAAGATGTCCACTTGTCACAACATCGGAGAGAGGTTTCCGTTTTAGTATATAGTATAGATTAGATTAGATGTGACCGATAAAACCTCCAAGCCTGCTCGGACCACTCCATGCCTTACTCAATCCGGCCTAGTATTGTAGCAACCCGACCCGGCTCGTTTTACACATCCTCCTGTTGATGTCTCGATCGTGTTTACGTGGAATATGGCTTAGACTATTTTACGTGGATTTTCTTTTTTGATAGTTGAGTTACAATCTACTAGTAGAACCACACGGATACCAACCCTCTGGCCAAGATTCAAAACGTACCTATGGGAGGAATTCAATAAATTATAGAGTGCAACTAAATATATCATACAACTTAACTGCATATTCCACTCTAAAATATTAAACTTTCCACCACTTCATCATATCTTAGCATATACATTTAGGGAAAACATAATGATCAAAGACCAAATCAAACCAAAAAGTTTTGAACGTATCATTCCTAGTTAGAAGCTATCAAGCCAATAATTACATAAATTTTACCGACCATGATCAAGAAAATTGAAGCTTAAATAGCAAAATGGCAATCAAGGAACCCTTCACCAGTCACACACCAACCTTGGCTCCACGGTTCAAAGGGTTGAAGAAGGAATCAAAAAGGGAGGTAAACACATGATTAGATATCAAAAACCCTACTGTTCACATTAAAAAAGGGGTAATTGGTGATTCTTCCATTACCAACATTTGATTTAAGCATACTGGGCATCCAAATATAGTCGGTTACGTCAAGTCCTTCCATTTGGCAAATGTCCATGTTACCCCCTATATGAAACATACTATACATGAAGGAATCACGCGGAAAGTAGCACTTTAGTAATGTACAATAGCGCTTGCTACATTGATTTCACTGTAGAAAAAAAAAGATTTCACAAAATAATGCTACAGTGATTTCACTGTAGCAAAGAGCAACAATTGATTTTCACTATAGCAATTGTTATTCTTTAGTACCGATTTGTTGCTCTTTGCCACAGTCTACCAAAGAGAAACAATTCGGTAAGAAAGAGGAACAATTGCTACAGTGATTTTACTGTAGCAAAAAAAAATAAAAACAAAGAAGATTTTCAAAAAAAAAATACTACAGTGATTTCACTGTAGCAAAGAGCAACAATTTTTCACTAAAGACGAACAATTCGGTAATATACTGTAGCTGTCCATTTGCTACATTGAAAGTAATGTGGGTTTTTAATCAAGGATATTTTTGTCATTTAAAAGATATAAACGTCAATGGAGGAACCTCCTGCAATTGCATATGTTTCGGGAGAGACCTGGTGTGTATAGAGATATTTTGGCGTCCTTTATGTCAATAAAATCTTATATCAGGAGCTTACCACTAACTCCCTCTTTAAAGAAAGCAACAAAACATAATCTTTTTAATTGAAATAAGGACATAAATGTATTCCTCAAAATGCATTTAACAGCTCAGATAAGAAACAACAATTTTATACCATCCCATAACTAATTTCAAGTAACAACAAATGTGATACATGAATTAACAATAACACATAATTGTGATCTTTTCTTGCGTAGAACAAGAAAATCATTGTACATATACATCAAAATTTAATGAATTCTATAGAGAAAAGTGGAAAACACATGTTAAGATGTATTAAAAATACTCCTTTGTGTGAAGAAAGGTCAAACCCATAATCCGATATCAAAAACTCTATTACTCACATTAAAAAATTATAATTTTTTTTCTTCAGTAACTATGGTGATAATTGAAAATTCGACCAACATGGAATGCAAACTTTACTTTATGACCGAAAATAATTCCAATCCACTATATAGTGATCAAATCTCATAAATATTCAAACTACTATTATCTAGCCCGCGGAGCACTTCTTTAATTATGATTCATTACCAAAATAAGATATTACAACATTATTGCAAACTTGCGTTCATCACACAAGTAAATAAATGATAGTGAAGTTAGACAGTAAAAAATATAACAATTATATTATAAAATAATAAAATACATCCAAAGTAACTTAATATATCGATAGAAAAAAATATCAATTAGCTGAAACATATGCGCTCACCATCAAGATGGTTATATTCCATAATATTATTACCTTTAACTCGGATCATCAATTAATCGTCATATTTGTCTTTCCCTTCATGTCATCGCTTCATTTATTCTTGACAATAGGATGTTGATGTCCCTCAATATGCATTTCTATGACAATAATATTTATTTTTAATAATTATTAAACAAATAATATTAATTTTATAGATATATTTAGTTAAACAAATATATCGTCAAGTAATATCTCAATCTATATTCTTCTTAAATAAAGTGAAGCATTGTGGACATATGACATTAAACACTAATAACATTATGGTTCTTCTCATACAAGTGAGCTCTACCCTGATCGAATTGACCACCTATGCTATCCACATACTCACTCTTTAACGAGAATGACATGTGCATACCGATCCCCTAACTACTATAAGAAAAATACACAATGGTCATTAAAAATTATTTTATATCACAATGACAAACTCAGATAGTCAGAATTGTCTTTAAATCTTATATTTAAAAGAAAAAAGAATATTAGATGGACAAAATTATCTTTTATATTAATGATAATATAAATTTACATTAGAAAGTTATGAACACAATTATCTCAGATACTTACGAGTACATAGTCATTAGCCGGAATGATGTCTATCGAGGTGGCATATGCGACAATTCCATATAAATAGATATAATTTTAAATATCATATAACTAATTAAGTAAATAAAATTAGAGATATGTATGAGTTACATATATCAATGTATGAAGTTAATTGTTACCGTAACATGTAGTTGTATAAAAAATTAAGATGTCAAGACAATAGTATTTTGAGTAAATAATATTTATAATTTTAGTCATCCCATTTAGTAGAAGAGTGATATAAATTATGCTTATTGAAGTACAACTTGAAAGTGCAATATATAATTGCAAGTCGCTAAATATAAGTGTCTACAATCAATTCTGATGTACTTGACCGATTGACCCTTGAGCCTTTTTAATTGTAATTGCATATGAGAGCCGTATAAAAAATTGATGTCTTGATATTGAAAATGAAAATTCAGATAATAACAGTAAGATATGATTGAAATAAATATCAAATCCCCTTATTTATCTTAAGTGATAATTCAGACTTTAATTATTATACCCAAGTTCGATAATAGATAATTATTAATCTTATCCTATTGAAAAGTTCATCTTTGGATGTAAAATTCATAAGTAGTATTATTAGGGACCCTACTTTTAATAAAAAAAAATAGAATATGGATCATATTGGTCATTGCTGAAAACTTTTGTTATTTGTTTAACTAAACTAAAAAAATATGACATTCTTTGTTAGAAATAATTTTATTATGCTTCCTTGCAATATATTGTCTCAATTTATGTTGAAGTTATACTACATGTCATATTTTTTATTGCTGTAAATTCTTTTGAAGCAAAATAAACCAAGAAACTTTATATATTTTTATATTATTGATAGATCATTAATATGCTAATAGCAACTTTAGGTACTGAATAAAGCTCTTCGATAATCATGTTTCGGAGCTAGTGTTGACGAAAAGAGATGAGAAGATTAAAATTAGTTCAAAAGCTATTAACGAAGAAAAATATTGAAGATGAAATACCTTTCGAAATGGAGGATGACACCATTCTGAACCTTGCTTTTGCCTGCGAGTTCTAGGCCCCAGGCCCTCATAAATGTACAGGATGCTAAGCGATTCATCTATAGTTTGAAGTCCCTTAAAAAACAAGCTTGACTTTTCTCTTATCTCTTATTTTTTATTTCTGTGGAGTTCTAGCCTGTCATTATTTAGCAATGAAAATTATTGCATGGAATATTCAAAAACTTGGTGTGGGTTAGAAATGACGTGTAGTAAGAATGTTTATGATTGCATATTCTGCGGATATCATTTGCCTTCAGGAGATCAAGACTGTAGACCCATCTAAGCGCTTTCTCCACTCCCTAAGCAACCACAAGATGGATAACTTAGAGTCTCGAGGCTCTATTGGCATGACAGGTGATCTACTTATTGATTGGGATAGCTCTATGCTAACCCTTAGAGACAAACTATATGGTGACTATGCTTAGTCGGCAGTCATTCATAACCGTGTAGATGACCAAGTGTGGTCGATAACCTTAGTCTAGGGGCCTACGGAAGATAGACTATGCTTCAAATTTGGCAAGAACTGAGGGGTATACGCACATCACTTCCAGGTGCATGGATGCTAAATGGTGACTTCAATGTCACATGATTCGCATTGGAGCGAAATGGACACCCGGGGAGCTTCCAATCTATGGAAGACTTCGCCTCTTTCATTAAAGATTAAAATCTCGTGATCCTTCCCATGGAGGCAGACGATTCACCTGGTCTAAAAAAGAGAGATCCTGACTCATATTAGATTAAATAGGTTTCTTGTCTTAGACGGATGGGACACCCTCTACCCCCTAACTTCGACTATCACTCTCAATTTTTTTGTATTCAAACCATGTTCCCATCCTTTTGGACATGGGGGAGGACAACAAGACCAAACCACCCTTCAAATTCGAGCGTATGTGGACATATTGGGAAGGATTCAATAACCTTATTTCAGAATAGTAAAACTCCATCCTGGAGCTTCAGAACTCGGCACTGAATATGACCAATTAACTTCAGAATCTGAGGAAGATGATCAAGATCGAGATGGGCCATGGTTTATTTATGGAATATTAAGAAACAAAAGTTTGTCTCGGTGGACAAGATCAACGCCTTGGATTTATTGGAGGAAGCTGGCAACTTATCGGTGGCTAACTGAGCCACCCTTCTCGCACTCACTGTCGAACTAAACAATATCTTGGCCAAAGAAGAGACAATGTGGAAGCAAAGATCGAGAGAGAAATGGATCGAGCCGGAGGAATATAACATACACTTCCTACTTTCACAGGATAACAAATGGCAGGTGCCGCAAGAATTATTACTCCCATATGATGTTCGATGGTTCCACTTGCTCCTCGCAACAGGCTATCCTCAATGGAGCTACTAGTTTCTTCAAGAGGGAATTCAACCGAGACACCACCACCCACCTACAAGCATATTAGACCTCCCTAGACCATGTCATTTTGGAGGACTAGGAGAGTATCAGCGGGACTTTCTTGGCAAAGGAGCTGAAGAAATCTATATTCGAGCAATCAGTTGACAGTGCTCCGAAGCTGTATGGTTTAAGACTTCTTTGCAGGGACGGTGAACCTGAAGAGTATTAACTTCTTGTGGATTATGCTCATTCCCAAGAAGGAGGCTGCCGAATCCATAAGAGGCTACACGCCAATTAGTCTATCAAACTGTCTCTATAAGGCAATTATGAAAGTCCTCACCAACAGGCTGGCCTTAGTTATCCCTGAGTTGATCAACCTATCTCAATCTTCATTTATCAAGGGGAGGAATATCCTGGACAGCGTGGCCACAGCGCAGGAAGTTCTCTTACACCTCAAAGAGTCCAACTCAGAGGCTATTCTCCTGAAACTTGATTTTGAAAAAGCTTTTGATAAGCTTGATTGGACTTTTCTGATTTCAACCCTTCTTCACAAAGGCTTCCCAAGCCGGTGGCTAAACTGGATTTGGGTCTGTCTATTCTCATCAAAACTTACATGTCTTGTCAAAAACACTAAGGGGAATATGTTCTCGATGAGAAGAGGTGTTAAGAAGGTATGTCCCCTCTCTCCCTTTCTATTCCTCTTGGCGATTGATATCTTCAACACCATTATATGACGCACAATTTCTCTGGGCCTTCTCTCAGGGGTCTCGGGCACCTCCTGGACCCTCTCCAATCTTCACTTCACAGATGATACATTCCTATTATGTGCGACAATGGAGATCATCATCCTGAACGTCCTTCTTTTATGTTTTCAGATATCTTTGGGTCTAAAGATTAATTTCTCCAAATCCTTTCACTACTATGTGGGGGGGAACGCCCAGCTTGGCAATACCTTGGCGGGCCTTCTTCAATGCCAGCAGAAGCCTCTTCTTCTTGAATACTTGGGCCTCCCCATATCTGATAGACGCCTTCCGAAAGAGTCGTGATTGGAACTCATTCAGTGGGTGGAGAAACGACTTGTAGGATGGAAAGGAAATCATCTATCGATTGGAGGCAGGCTAACACTTTTCAGCTTAGTCCTCTCTACCATTCCCTTCTAGTTTATATCCTTCTTCTCCTTATCGTTTTGGGTCATCAAGAAGATTGATAGATTGCGTCAGTCTTTCATGTGGCGTGGAGCAGATGGTTGCTACAGATCCTATCCCCTCCTGAGCTAGGGAATGGCTTATAAGATTAAATCCCAAGGTGGACTTATGATTATCAACCTAAGTGAATTTAACCAGGTGATGCCAGGTAAGTGGTGGTGGAGACTATAACAATCCCTTGGGGACTTCTGGAGTGAGGTGATCATGAGCTGATACTTCCAGAGGTTCTCAACCTTGGACGTGAGGTCTCAAAATTCCGGTACTATCTCCATGTTCTATAAAGGAATTTCCAAGATCTCATCATTGTACCAATGCAGTAATAGGTTGATACTAGGAAAAGGCTCGCGCATCAAATTCTAGGAAGATATCTGGATCGGAAATTTACCTCTTTGATCCCTTATCCACCAGCTTATTGTCCTAGTTCCTAATAAAATGGCTTTGGCTAGATCGCAAGCGCTCATCATGGGCTCTTCCACATCTAGAGGCCCATGTTTAATGGCCTGTTCCCGACAGAGCTAATTCCCCAGCTAGGAGAATTGTTGGATCTCCTTTAGCCTTGTCGCTCATGGAGGAACCAGACGTTGTAGGATGCAGATGGACTTCGGAAGCCAATTCTTGGTTAGCTCATTCTATCAATTTATTAACTTTGGAGGAGTGATTTGCCCTCTAGCGAAGCAGATCTGGAAGATTAAATGTCCCTTGAAGATAAAGATTTTTGTGAGACTAGCGATGAAGGACAAGATTCTCACCAAGGTTAACCTACTGAAGAGGAATCACCCATCGATCTTGGAGACCATGTGCCAGCTTTGTGGATTGGCAGATAAGACCTCCGACCATTTATTGATTTAGTGCGAATTCTCGAGGGTTATTTGGAAGCTCATCCGTTCGAAGATCCACGTCAGATCACACCCCCATCTCACTAGTTTCGTTGTGGGGTCCCTGGAGGAAGAGATATTATATCGACGATCTAGGGGGATTGGGACATTGTCGCAGTAGCCATCTATTGGGTCTATGGCTGGAGAGGAACATGAGAATTTTCTAGAATGAATTCCTCCCAATTAAGCGAGTGATAAGCACAATCATGTCATTGATCCACCTGTGGGCGACACACCTGATTCCAAGAACGAAGACCTTTCTTCTGCACCTTATCTCTTGATTGTTTTGTAACTCTCTCTCCCCCCTCTCTCTCTTCACCATGTACATTATATTTTATTTTAATTTACTGGTAGGGGTCTAGGCCGAACCCCCCTTATTTACTGAGAAAGATTTTTCAAAATTAAAAACTTTAGGTACTCATGTTACTCAAAATTAAAAACTTTAGGTATTCATGTTAGTAACTTAGGTACTATATGGATTCTATTGTTCATTGCTGCAAATTATTTTGATTGATTATTCAACTAAAAAGGACATGACGTTCTTGGTGGAATGATCTCGATAGTGTTTCCTACAATATCTTGGCTCCATTTATATAGAAATAGTACTATGGTTAATATTGTTCATTGCTGCAAATTCTTTCTGAGCTTACAATTTGAGGAAAAAAAAAGAGGAAAGAAGAAACTTATATCTATCGTGCTATTGTAGACATGTCAGTATTATGCGAATTTCAACTTTAGGTACACCATGTTAGCGACGTTATGTCATCAACCATTGCATTGATGTAATTGGTACACAATTCTATTTTATTTGGTACCCAATTCAAGCTAAAATTTACTTGTTCGAAAATATGTGGTTTACCCTTGATATAATTGGTACTCAGTCGAATTCTTTCCAATTCTATATATATTATATATTTTATTACATCCTATCAAGCAAGCTTTTTCTTATAACTTTGGATCATTTAATCTCAGTTACTGTCTATAGCTCAGCATGCATATCTGCATTTGGTGAAAATTGAAAGTAATTAATTTTCGAAAGCCATTAATAATCATTTCTCAAAAAAAAAAAAAGCCATCAATAATGAATTTTTTTAAAAAAAAACTAAAAGCAACAAAAAAAGATATCAGTCAAATGCATGAAATAATTTTTTTAAAATTTTTTTATCTCATGATACACAATTTGAACAAATTTGTAACACATATTCATCATCAAAATCGATGATAGAAGACAACTTTGTTGATTCTTGCTCTCAAGAAAGAAACTTTGACTCAATAAAACCCATAAAATCCAAAAGATAAAAGATCCCAATTACATAAGATAACTTCGGGTAACCAGTCGGATGTTCTGATTTACTTTCGGATCCCAGGATTGGATTTGAGATCATGGTCATTCGACTTCAATTCTTCTTACGGAGCCGGTCAATACAATAGGTGTGTGTTCACTGAGTGAAGTTTTAAAATTTTCTTCTTCTTAAACTAATGCATGCAAAACTCAATTTATTGTTTTTAATTTTATACTAATACAATGCTAGAAGATAAGTTGGTGCGACATCAAGAATATCATATAAACTATTATGTTAGAACAAAAGAAATATGTTACGAACAAAAGAGAAAGAATTATGCCAACTTAAGCGATGAAGTAAAATGACTAAAATATTTGCGAAGAAAAGAAGCCGAGTAAAAAAAGGATGCTTGAAAAAATTCACAAAGAAAATATAGAGAAAATTCATTCAAGTAGAGGACGAACCAATATAAAATCAAACTCATTGGAACGTACTTTATCAAAACTTATTAAGATTTCATTCTTTGTTTAATACAAATAAAATTTATTTTTTGTTTTATTTTTAAATACTAGTATAACATGTGATACACATGCTAGCGTTAACACATGATACGCATACTCAAGACCTTTCCTACCATTTCCTATCCATATATAAATATCTCAAAATCTAAAACTTAAACAGATATGGCATAAAAGTCACTTAAAGATAAAGTAAGCAACACTCAATTCATATCGGGAAATAAAACATGACCGAGCCAATGGCCGTTAAAGATATGAAATTGCAGAACCAATAAATAAAGTATGCATGAATTGCATCATTCAACCGTACAAACAAATGATAAAGAACAAAAAAACTTAGGTGATTTGGTTTCACTTAGATTCAATGATGTTGCCTACAATTGATGTAGGAACATCTCATACTTTTTTTCAATATCTTCATTAAACTCTTTGCAATTGATGTAGACATTACCTCCTTTACTTTTGATCTTCATGCAGCTCAATAATTTTTAATTGATACAAAAAATTGAAATAAAAATTTAAAATTTTGATTCAAAAACAGATAATTGTGTTGGTTCTTGCCCTCAAGAAATAAGCTTTGATTTGATAAAACCTGCAAAATCCAAAAGATCAAAGATCTCAATTACAAAAGATAACTTCAGTGAAGTGTTGAAAAATTTTCTTCTTAAACTAATGCATGCAAAAGATCACCAATGGAGAGTAGGGTGTGGCTGACGGAAGTGGAGAAGCACAGATGGAAGAGGAGAGATCTTATTTGGTTGCTGGAGGACGTGACTGCAAGAAAGTCGAGTGCAAGGCTGCAAGCACAATCATTCATGTAGAGGAGAGATTGTGGACGAAATCCTAGTCTAAATCCGATTCCGTTGGCAAAATCCTAGGCAAAAATCTTAGGATTGTGCCATCTTGCCGGTAGGCGAATCTGGTCCTGATGACAAAATCACAGGCATACCAATCCCGATGGCGAAATCCCCAATCAATACCGTCAAGGTCGGTGGATTCGCTGTTGTCGAAGCCGGGCGATTTCTCTGAGGTTATAACCTCAGGTTACAGAAAGGTGAGTATTGCATACCGGTTTGCCTGAGTGCGATTTATTGTTTGGGGCTAGGTGCAAGACCAGATGTGACGCAAAATCCCCGGTATAGGTGTGTTGTGGTCGGTTTTTTAGGGGCAATGATTTATGGTGGGCCCCATCTAGCTGAATCACCAGTAATGATGAGTGCATTGGACAATATGGGTCTAATTGTGATGTTTAGGAGCGATTAATAAGATTATGAGAAATAAATCATGTCCCTTCTTTAACTTTTAGGTAAATAAATAAGGATTTTTGTATATCTAAACTAGTTGAGACAAAGAGGGGTTGTGATGTCAAAAGTGAGCTAAAGAAGGCCAAGATTTAAAGAGAAGGACTTAAGGGATGGAGACCCCCCCCCCCCCCCCCCCCCCCCTAAAAAAAAAAAAAAACCAACGTTGCGATCATAGCCATCCGTTGCATTCAGCCCACTGATGAATCGCACCCGGTGTTTTAAGACGTTCGGGGGGTAAACGTGCGGGCTGAGCAGCATTGCTCGCATCCCCCGTTCCCTCCCCCGCCCCTTCCTCCAACCGCAGCCCTAACTCCCATCCTCCTCTCCCCTCTATTGTGTGCCGCCGGCGCGGAGGAGGAGCTCCACGGAGGCCAGGTAGGACCTCCCCCTTCCCTTCTCTCTCTTCCACCTCTTCTCCTCCCTCTTCCACCTCTCCGACCTCGAGACTGCCAGGTCCCACCCCCCTATGCTATGATCTTCTATCTTGCCCAAAATTTTCTGTTCTTATGACCTCAATTATAGGTGGATCAGATCCAATACTTCATAATCTCACTTCTATTGTATTGCATATGATGGCAGGTAGTGATCAAGCTGCATCATTAAGCAATTTCATGAGGTATGTACACGTTTTCTTGAGATTGACAGTAATCACAGCCAACCCATTTTCTGCTTCAGTTTTATATTGTTATTTGCATTTGTTTCTCACAATGAACTCTCACTAATTCAACAAAATTTATTATTTCTAGTTCCAAAGTTGATAATGAAATTCCATTTTTTCCATAATTTATGGAATCGACGGACACCATCAGCCCCGCCATTGATGAGATCGCCGGCAGCAGGAGGGGCATAGCCACCACTCCCCTCACCCTTAAATATATTTCTATAATCTATGTTCATTTCCCTCGTGTGTACTGCTCTTTCGTGCTCAACATGTATTTTGTTTCTTTATCTTGCTCGAAGTTATCCTCAATGTTTCGTTGGTTTTCTTTGTTTTTAAAGATAGATTCTTGATCTTTATGATTTGGGTTCCTTTACTTTTGATGGAATCACCTGTTTTTATATAGAATATTGGCTTAGAAGCACCTTATTTTGTCATCCATAATTTGGGTTTCTTTTACTTTTGATGAAGATCACACAGCTTAAATTCCCCTTCACAATTCGCACTGCCTAAATTCCCATCCGCAGGTACTGCTCTTTCTTCTTTATCATGTATTTTTTCTTGATGGTTTGCTTGAACTTATCCTCAATTTATTATTGTTTTTTTTTCTTTTTTAGATGTATTCTGTTGAAGGACGGTGGCAATTTCGACACCCTCCGCCTCAAGATCATCTGTAAGGTCAGGCGCATGCCATGTCGATCATTCAAATCCTAACATGGCTCATTTCGTCCATCATTTTGCTACTCTATTTTTGTTTTTTCAATACCTAAATCATTTAATTCATTCCTTTATTATTAATCTTTTTTTTTTTGCACTTCTGATTACACATGCCATTCGAAAGTGCGACTTATGTTAATCATTGTAAATTAAGTTCTAGCCTACTAAAAACTTCAATGGTTTTCTTTCGTCGCAACAATTGCTACAGATACATGACAAGGTCATGTATAACGACTACTGTATCATTGTAAGAGCACATAATTGCTTGTTCTCAAGTTCAAGTTGCGTAAGTCTCTTGAAACAATATAGTTCAAATGTTCAATATGTATAGGCAATAGTAAGAGAATTTATCAAAGAGAGAACCATGAAAAATGCATAACAAACCTGAAAATGAAATAAAAAAAAGCTCACATGGCCATTGGCGTGCTCCTCACCAAGCTTATTGAACTCAGGTCAGACCAGATGATGGCACTGGGTTCGACTAGAAAAAGGAAGTTATGAGAGATTGGTCCATGTCTGGACTAAAACATAATAAAAACTAGAGTGTCTAACATGTCATATCAAAACTTGTCCAGACTGTCAACAGCCCTTCGTCTAAGTCTGCCTGCCTTCATTTTACAAGGGCCCTAACTGATTTTCATGGAAATAATGATACCTTTAACAACTATACAATTTCAATTTCCAATTAAGAGATAGCTAATGATAAAAAATTATAGTCATGACTATAAAAACATTAGAATACAAACAAGTAATTCCTACTAAAGATATGTGAGACACTAACATCTTACCTCTTTGTTACATGATCATTTAAAGGAAAAACTTCACTGCCCCCGATACTTAAAACAAGAGAAAAAAAAATTCAGGCAAATGAGACGATCCCACAATTCACACGGGAGAAAAAATTGGTTTTCTTGTTTTGGTTCTTTTGAATTTGGCCATTAGGTATAAGCTTATTTTTCCCTTTCTTCGATTTCTTTGAAAATGACTTATATTTGGATTCAAGTAAATTTGCCATACCTTGACTTTCAGAAGCAAAGTTCTGAGAAGGTTTCATCTTATTTCGTTGTTTCTCCTCTATCTGAATTACCACCATCAAGTCATCCAGAATTGTCGCTTCTCTCTTATGCTTAAAAGAGACTTGAAAATCACTTTAGGACGGCGGGAGTTTGTTGATGAGTGCTTGGACTTGAAGCGTCTCGTCAATAGGAATCCCCTTTGCAACAATCTTTGCCACCAAATTTTGTACTACATGCACTTGCTCTAGATCCGGATGCTTATTGTCATGTTGTAGTCGAAGTATTCGCCTATTGCATACTTCTCTTCTCTACCCCCGCAGTGACAATGGTGGAGCATACACCATCAATGCTCACACTTATAGAGGAGTCCCCCCACCGCCAGTGGGTGTTTTCGAGGAGAGCCCACCTTTCGACGAGCTACCACTATCGGTAGAGCCTCTGATCCCAGTGTAGCATCCGCTAACAGTGGACCCTCTACCACTACTTGTGGTGGACCTTCTATCACTACCTTCGGTAGAGGACTCCCTGCCAGCTTAGTCGACACCGAATGTCGACTTCAACACACTAGTCCCAACTATTTACTTCGTCGGACTAGACTTTCCATCCACGGCTTGGGTGCTCCTACTTCACTTGGGCGAGATATCCTCCTCGAAGCTATCACATCAGCACGCCTAGGTGATCAACTTCCTTAGTCTACGCCTATACCTCTCCGACTCTTGGTCCTAATTCACCTCCAATGAACAGTTTGTGTGGAACTTGGGAGATGACCATTGGGTGCTGCATCATCCGTTACATCATCAAATGTTGACTTCGAGACGACCCTACAATGATCCTTATTTGTCATCTAGTGCTTAACGATTCGACTTTCTACAACTCGAGGACGAGTTCTGTGCAGCGGAAACAAATGATACGAAGCAAGATTCGACGAGCACATGTTTCAACTTTCAAGGCCATATCTGCCTTGCATGCTTCCCAAAGCTTGATGAAAAATATTTCGAGTTATTTTCAAAATTAATTTTTCTTGAAAGTTGTATTTTCGGAATAAAATAAATATGTTATTTTGAAATTATTATTTTTATCTGAAAATAATATAATTTTAGATTTATTAATTATGGAACCTTTAAATAGCTTTTTATGAGTGATTTGAATAGATTCAGATCTTTTAAATTTAGGAAGGGTTATCTTTTTTGTTATTTTTTAGGAAGGTTATCTTTTTTTTATTGTAATCTTTTTGGAAGGTTATATTTTTTTTTCTATTTAAAGAGACCTTTCCCACATCACTTAGGTTTCAGGGTTTTATCGATCTTATCATATTCATGGATTTAAATCTCGACCGATGCCAGTACGTACCGGTTTTGGTCGGTTCGAAACCAATACTGCATCCGATCCTGATATCTGGCCCGTACTGTTCCATATCGGTCGGTTCAGGCCGGTACCGACCGGTACAGCCGGTAAGGACCGGTACCGACATGTTTTTTTTTTTGGGTTTTTTTCCTCAACCGGTATCGGTCTGTATCGGTCAGTACTGGTACGTACCGGCCGGTACTTACCGGTTCGGGACCGACCGATACCACGACCGATACCGTGATTTTAAACCTTGATCATATCATTTGTCAAGTTTATCCATGGCAACTAGAAAGTAACACAAAGGCTACAAATATGTTCTTAAATTATTGGAATTAGTGTCAGGATAAAATGAAAACTCGAGAAGAAGAAAAGATTAGAATGGATCCGCGACGCTATTGCGCCGAGAACAGATTTGGCACCCCCAGATGCACTGGCTTCTTTGGTAATCTGTCCCAATATACAACGGACCGTCCGGCCCAATTAGGTGCACATTAAGAATTGGATCGCCGAACTCATTGCTTTAGAAGATCATTGCTACTCGGAGATTGGATTGAAAGAAAGCAATTTTCCCATATCTTTCACTGAAGAGTAACACCAATTTTATAAAACCTTAAAAGACACTACTTTAGAATAGGCACTTTGTTTTGAAAAGACACAAAACTGATTAAAAAATTGTTACAGGCAACCTGTAACCCAAAATCGATCCCAGTCCAGATCCAAAGTTGGACTCGCACTGCGACTTGCAGAGGGATTCACAACTGGTTCGCTATGTGTCATATGCACAGCGACACGATGCACACATGCGAGATGAAAAGAGCGCCTATAAGCACCACTAGCACCTCTATAGCCCACTTCCTGAGCCCGTACCAATCCAGTCCGGTTTGGCTTGGTTCATGGAGTTTGAGCTAATAAAATAAATATATTAAATTAATAGGAAGGAGCATAGCACTGTCATTCTCCTAATCACATTACCTTAAAAGGTCCAATCTCTATCCTCTTAATCTCATATACAAGGGGTAGAAGAGCTGATGCATGATAATCGTGGCAACATCGTAGGGGAGGGGATAGAAGGGCGAAGGGGGCCATGGGCCTCGCATCAACGATACTCCGACCTCACTCCGACAAGCCTCTCGCTCTTTGATCATCTTTCAGGAACTCAGTACGAAACCTCTCACAGGAATCAAAAGCAAAATATTGCCATTTTTTATCATCATTCAATCAATTTTATTCATCATATTTGGGCCTTTAAATAGACTTGCAACCAAATTCAAAAAGGAAAACAATAACAACCCAATAATGATAGATTTAACTCAAATCAAATCTTACCATAATAACAACCCATAATTTTAGAAGATTTGAATCAAATCTTGCTCGAAATCTCCTAATTAAATACCATAATTAATAAATCTGAAAATAAAATATTTGCGGATTAAAATAATAAAATCAGAATAAAATAATATTTTATTCCGAAATTAAGATTTTATTCCAAAAATATTAATTTCAGCATTTATTAATCCCAAAATTATTAACTTATTAATTCCTTGCCAAATCGGATTACGTCGTCGGTCCACCGGTGCGATGAAATGTACGGGGCTCAGATGCTTCTGCATCATACTCTCCGACTTTGAAAGAACTCGATTTCGAGTTTTGTAAAGTCGTCCATAGTCTGTAGCTGATGATATAATCCCAAAAGGTGTGATCGTGTCACACCTTAGCCACCTCCTGGGTCCCACAAGAAAGTGTGACTGTCGTCGATCGGGGACCAAGAGTCAGAGAAGAGTCGGTGCATGCCGAAGACCACTGTGACAAGTTGATAGGAATGCTCAAAAGAGGCGATGCCTAAGTACTGCTAGAGAAATAGTAGATTATCTGGTGGTCGGTTTACTCCGAGAAAATTCATGGGCTGAAGGGCATGCCCACAGAAACCAACTGTTGAAAGGGATGGCTCTACCGGAAGTGCAAACATTGGTAACAAGTCTACTGGAGTTGCTGGTGACGTTGGGCGCTCAAGAGTAGGTGTATGCGTAGAAAAAGATCCGGGTCGTCTTTATTGCGAGCACACGAAGATTACAGATACCGGGACCCGGGAGCTCGGGTGTGGCGAGTCTGGGTGCGGCGAATATTTGATCAGGAGATTGTGGGAGAGATTCTCTGGAGGGTCCCTTTGATCCGCGTCTCCATGTGGTATTCGTGCAAGAGCTTTGAAGGGGTTGCCCAGGTACAGGATGAGGGATTCTTGAGAGGCTAAGGAATATCGGCCGTTGATTTTGTCCCGTCCGTGCTTCGCGCTTTCTCGGCTAGGGAGGTTTTGGGCTTTGTTCCTCGGTCTTCGTGTCTTCCTCGATCCTTGCTAGACCTCGACGTCCTTGATCGTCGGTTCGCGGCGTCGATCGTGCTTTTGGCGTCGGCTTTGGCTTTAGCTTTCGGCTTTGGCGTTGCTTTGGTGTGGCTTTGGCGTTTGCTTTGCTTTGGCGCTTGCGCTTGAACGTAGACGGATAGAGGATGGTTTAGTTCTTCCGGACTTCGCGTCGTATCGGCTAGAACGTGCGGTTGCTCGTGACCGTCGTAGTTGCTTGGTTTTGGCACGTGCGTTGCTTTGGCGAGGGCTTTACCGGTGCGTTTGCTTTGGCTTTGGCTTTGGCTTTAGCTTTGACTCGATTTTCTTCTCGAACGGCGGTGGCTACTTCTTCAAGGCTTCTTTATTCTTCCGGCTTCCTCGACGGTTGTGGCGTCGGCTTGGCTTTTCGGCGGGGGTAGCACCGATCTTCGTGCGACGGTTGTAGCGTTGGCTTTTGTTGATGAAGATGGCGGGGGTAGCACCGATCTCCGTGCGACGGTTGTAGCGTCGGCTTTTGTTGATGAAGACGGCAGAGGTAGCACCGATCTCCATACGACGGTTGTGGCGTCGGCTTTTGTTGATGAAGACGACAGGGGTAGCACCGGCTTCAGGCCTTCTTCTCCAAGATTTCTTCTTCGTGCGAGGAGTCGACGCCTTTGTTGAAGACGATTGGTGTTGTCGGCTTCGATCTTCTTTCTCTGGCCTTTGCTTATGGCTTCTTCGGAGTTGATGAAGATCGTTGGAGAAGTCGGGGTGACGACGACTCCGGGTCTTCTTCTCCGGGCTTTCTTCTTCGTGCGAGGAGTCGAAGGTTGATCTTCGAGTGCAAGGTCTTCACGTTGATGAGGACTTGAGGGGCTAAGTGTTCCTGTAGGACGCGCTTGCCATGCCTCGTAAAGCCTTCGGTCTTCAAGCGTTGGAGCTCCTTTTTGCAGAGCCCTTTCGTCTTCAGCCCTCCGACATCTTGATGCCTTCCCCCACCCCCTCTATTTATAGGCAAAGGAGGGAGGTTGGGAGAGATATGGTTGAAGTCTTTTTGTTTCATCCAATATCTCCCCCCATAACCATCAAGATGTGGTTACCTTATTTGGGGGAACCAACCTTGATTTGTTTCCCTATTTTTGTGGGGATGGTTATGGGCAAGATGTGACTTGATCTTTGAAGATACGTCATCTTTGCACCTTCCGATTGCATGGCGACACGACGTCATCTTGTCCGTCGGATCGAGGGATCGTCGTGGATCTACGGTTGTGTAGACGTCCACGCCACCTCCCCCCGCATCAAGGCGGTTAAGATTTTTTCTTTTCTTTTTTTTCTTTTTATTTTATTTTTTCTTTTTTTTTTCTTCCCTTTGTGGCCAGCCACACCTCCCCATAGGGAGGGGGCACGGTTTTCCATAAAGGGGGGGCCGATGGGTCCCCTTTTTGTGTTCGAGTTGCGGGTCCGGTGGGGCCCGTTTGCGTTGAGTCGGGTCCGCTTCATATGCGGGCCGTTGTGTGCGGGCCGAGTTCCGCAGGTGGGCCGTTGTGTGTGGGCCATGTTTGCATGCGGGCCGTTGTGTGCGGGCCATGTTTGCATGCGGGTCGTTGTGTGTGGGCCATGTTTCATGTGTGCGGGTCGGGTTCGACCCGTGGGCTAATTTCGGTGCCCACAAATGCCCCCTCAAGTTTGAGTGCGCCCGCGGGAAACGCGTAGCACTTGGACTTGACCCGCGTATTTGCGTGGGATTGGGTCTTTATAAGGACCCCCGTTTTTTCGTTTCCCCTCATCGTTGAAGGCTCCCGGCGGCTTGGAGACGAAAAATCCTAACTAGGGTTTCTTTGTCTAGGGTTTCCGGCTTCCCGACGATGACGCGAAGGATGAAGATGGTTACCCCATGGAGTTCGAGAAGGCGAGGAGACCGTCGGGCTGCGGAGGATGGGGGGTCGCAGGCGAGGTGCGTCTTCCTTCTTCTCTTCCTTCTTCTTCTTCTTCTTCTTTCCTTTTCTTTTATTTTTTCTCTGGTTTCCGTTCTTTCTTCTCCGGTTTTCTCTTTTTTTTTTTTGTTCGGGTTCAGCAGCAATAGCGGCGGCGTAGGGGGGCTGTGGGCACGGGGCTGCGGCGCGCGCGGGGCGTGGTGGCCGGCGCGGCAGGGGGGCGCGGTGGCCGGCGAGGCGGAGGCCAGCAGCCCCTTTGGGGCTGCGGGTTTTAGCAGGAGAGGGGGGGTGCTGCGGCTTTTTGTTGTGGCCCCCCTCTCGGTTTCCCTTTTTGCAAACAGGGACTTTCTCCCCTTTTTTTTTTTTGCTTAGCTTGGTTCTTCTGGACTTGATTTGTGCTTTTCTGCCCTTTTCTTCTTCAGGTCACGGCGTTACGAGAGTTTTTCGAGTTCTGGCTGGATCGTCGATGCGGTCTCCTACAGGAGTATGCATCTTCGTTTCCCTTTTGCGCAAGTCTTCTACCACCGCACTCCGAGGCAGGAAGCTGGACCATCAATACTTCAGCTTTTGACGCATGAGCGAATTTGCGAGGATGGTGTTGCAGACGGCTCTTGTCGTGTGTTGAGGCTTGGCAAGCGCATCCTCACTGATGAGGGATCTTCACGGCAGATCGTTCGACCGAGTTTGGGATTGCCGTTCCATCACATCAGCGAAGAGTCGGTCCCTGTCCCTGTTGTGGCTCTGAAGATATGCTCCCGTCGTACGCGCTGGGGCGTAGAGATTCAACCGCGCGGGGGTGTCACGCATCTAGGAGGCTTCCGGGACTGGATACGAGAGTTGTCTGGTGCCTTGGAGGCAGAGTTAGGGATGGAGTGCCTGGCGAGGTTTGTGGAGCCGGCTTGTTGGGAGTACAGTCGACCGGATGGTATGTACCGGGCTCTTTGCGAGCAGTGGTGCCCTGAAACCAACACTTTTTTGACTGGAGCAGGTGAGATCGGGATCACCCTTCGTGATGTGCACATTATTTCTGGATGTCCGGAAGTTCGGAGCTACTATCAGGAGGAAGTTCCTTCTTTGGAGCATACACCATCAATGCTCACACTTATAGAGGAGTCCCCCCACCACCAGTGGGGGTTTTCGAGGAGAGCCCACCTTTCGACGAGCTACCACTATCTGTAGAGCCTCTGATCCCAGTGTAGCATCCGCTAACGGTGGACCCTCTACCACTACTTGTGTTGGACCTTCTATCACTACCTTCGGTAGAGGACTCCCCGCCAGCTTAGTCGACACCGAATGTCGACTTCAACACACTAGTCCCAACTATTTACTTCGTCGGACTAGACTTTCCATCCCCGGCTTAGGTGCTCCTACTTCACTTGGGCGAGATATCCTCCTCGAAGCTATCACATCAGCACGCCTAGGTGACCAACTTCCTTAGTCTACACCTATACCTCTCCGACTCTTGGTCCTAATGCACCTCCAATGAACAGTTTGTGTGGAACTTGGGAGATGGCCGTTGGGTGCTGCATCATCCGTTACATCATCAAATGTTGACTTCTAGACGACCCTACAATGATCCTTATCTGTCATCTAGTGCTTAACGATTCGACTTTCTACAACTCGAGGACGAGTTCTGTGCAGCGAAAGCAAATGATACGGAGCAGGATTCGACGATCACATGTTTCAACTTTCAAGGCCATATCTGCCTTGCATGCTTCCCAAAGCTTGATGAAAAATATTTCGAGTTATTTTCAAAATTAATTTTTCTTGAAATTTGTATTTTCGGAATAAAATAAATATGTTATTTCGAAATTATTATTTTTATCCGAAAATAATATAATTTTAGATTTATTAATTATGGAACCTTTAAATAGCTTTTTATGAGTGATTTGAATAGATTCAGATCTTTTAAATTTAGGAAGGGTTATCTTTTTTGTTATTTTTTAGGAAGGTTATTTTTTTTTTTATTGTAAACTTTTTGGAAGGTTATATTTTTTTTTTTCTATTTAAAGAGACCTTTGCCTCTCATTGTAGGCATGCCATGATTAATGAAAAGAAAATTGTTGTTGCAATGCTTCTTTCTTCTCCCGTTGTTGTCGACTGCAACAAACCCTAGGTGTCGACTCCTAGTGGTCTCTCTTCACCCTCCTCTCTATCTCTCTCAAGTTATCATCTCAAGGCGAGGATCGAGTGGAAATCTGCGGGATCTTATATCCATCCCGTATCACTTAGGCTTCAGGGTTTTATCGATCTTATCATATTCATGGATTTAAATCTCGACCGATGCCTATACGTACCGGTTTTGGCCGGTTCGAAACTTATACGGCATCCGATCCTGATACCTGGCCCGTACCGTTCCGTATCGGTCGGTTCAGGCCGATACCTACCGGTACAGCCGGTAAGGACCGGTACCGACTACCGACAGGTTTTTTTCCTCAACTGGTATCGGTCTGTATCGGTTGGTACCGGTACGTACCGGCCGGTACATACCGGTTCGGGACCGACCGATACCACGACCGATACCGTGATTTTAAACCTTGATCATATCATTTGTCAAGTTTATCCATGGCAACTAGAAAGTAACACAAAGGCTTCAAATATGTTCTTAAATTATTGGAATTAGTGTCAGGATAAAATGAAAACTCGAGAAGAAGAAAAGATTAGAATGGATCCGCGACGCTATTGCGCCGAGAACAGATTTGGCACCCTGGTGGGGACACCGGTGCTAGGCCGCCGACGACATGTGTCTACAGTCGACACCGACAGAAGACAGCCCAACAACTTCAGATCTGGTTCGAGTAGCTATGGACTAGCCCACCATGAGATGGGCTCGTGGACCGACAATAGTTTATTTTGCTGTTTATTTATTTAATTTCGGAGGGATAATTAAATGCTGTTAATTCTGATTAGTTCAGTTAGGATTGTGATTTCGTTTGTTAGGGGAGTTGTTATTTCATGTAAGGCTATATAAAGCCCAGCAGATGTGATTCTAATCAGTTGATGAATGAATAAAATTTGGGATTTTCGGATTAATCCGTGGATTACTTTTCTGTGAAAGAGAAGAGGGTGCGAGACCCGCCGGTGCGAAGCCGGCGAGCCTCACACCCCATCCCATCTTCCGCCATCACCACATTCATCACCATCCCCCATCAGGCTTTACAACAAGAGGAGAGAGATAAAGAAGAGAGGAGACAACCGATCGCAGGAGATCGGCTGGATCCGCGGCCTCCCGGCCCAGATCCAGCGCCTCCCAGCCCCGATCCGGCCCATCGTGACGCCGTCGACCCGATTCCGCCGCTGCCGACCCGCTCCCGACACCGCCGGCCCCGATCCCGACGCCGCCGACCCGCTCCGAAGCCACCTGTTTATCGCACCGCTGCGGCCCGGGTTCCCTTCACTGCGGCCAGAGAAGAAGGGAGTCCCGTGCTCCTCTCTGGTGTGAAAGGGAGTCACACCATCCCATCTATTGAACTTTGAGGGAGTCACGTGATACCACAGGGGCTGTCTTACTCTCTTTGGTCACCCATCAAGGAGTACTAAAGCCAAAAGTAAATCACTATTTTGAGATAGTACACTATCAAGCGCTGTCATCAATATTGAAGCCAGCTATTTACAAATCCTATGGAAAGCCGATAGCACCCTTGGAGTTCATTAGTACTTGCTGGTTTGTTGCCATCTGAAGATCGTGGAGTGTGTGCCCTCTGGCCTGACGCCGGCTTCGTCATCCCGTGTACTGCAGAAGTGTTCACTGCATTGCAACCGCAACCCATCAACCCACATCAGATCTGGTTAGATCTTTCCAACCCAGCGATCCCTGCAATATTTAGAATTCGTTATTTGACTAAACACTGCTGGTTTTGAATAGAATCTTACCAAGATTAAATTAGCCCATATCATATTGAAAACAACTTGAGTCTGAAATCTTTACTTTCAAATCCTTTAAATTGGTAATAAGTTTTGATATATATTGAAGACTGTTTCCAAGTCTCTGGGATCATCTGACTCCCAGACGATCCAACACTTAGACCCTTGCCGGACCCGGAATTACGTGCAAGTAATTAGGTTTTTAAACCATCTTTAATCATTTACTGGAAAATCTTGTAATTAAAAATTGAATTAACTAAGATTTATAATTGCTATTGCCATTGAATATTAGCCATTAATCTCCTGATTATCATATAGGCATTAGTAGGTCATTGTTCGGCATCAAATTTGGTATCAGAGCACTAGGTTGACTTAGGAACAGCCTCATTTGCATATCATTATTAGTAGTCCATTGTGTGCATGAACCTTAGGAGTGGTAGAACCCTCCCTGAGTCACCCGGTCAGTCAACAATGGATCCCGCGTTAGCTCAAGCTCTTGCCAACATCACGGCAAGGCTGGATGCCATAGAAAAGAATAGAGAAGATGATAGAGTCATCATGAGAGAGTTGGTTGAGGCCTCTAGGGAACCCCATGGTGGTACCTCTGATGATGAATTTTCTCGCACAGCGAGAAACGAGAGAAATAGAGATAGGGGCCGAGGTCATCACAACCAGCATGGTCACCAGGTGCCATGGTACCAGGGTATAGGTCATGGCAGAGATCATGGAAGGGACTACCCCGACCCAGATGACAAAGCCATGAGAAGCATAAAGATCGAAGCCCCTAGCTTCGTAGGTCGTCTGGATCCAAAATTGGACAGCTGACATGGACCATTACTTCCAATGGTACGAACTGTCAGAAACCAAACAGGTTCGCTTCGCCAAAATGAAACTTACTGGACAAGCCAAGTTGTATTGGAATAATGTCGAAAACACTATGAGGAGGGATGGACAAGACCCAATAACAACGTGGGACGAGATGAAGAAAAAGCTGAAGGAAAAATACCTTCCCACTTCCTACCGCCCTCGCCTCATAGACAAGTGGCACAGTTTGAGGCAAGGAAACAAACCCGTTACCGAGTACATCGATCAGTTCGATGAATTCCTACTTAGGTGCGATCTGGTAGAGGATCCAGAGATGACCCTCTCTAGGTTTAGGATTGGACTGCGAGACGACCTCCAGAAAGAATTAAATTTGCGTGAGGTCAGTTCCCTAGAGCAAGCCAACCAAGTGGTCCAAGAGCTGGAGCGGTACTTGAAACCGCAATTCGTGAGACGTTTTGACTCCCGTGACTCGTATAGTAAACCAATTCAATCGGGAGCAAAGCCGACTACTGGACAGGCACAAACCAAAACATCTTCCAGCGCTCCCCCACCCCCTAGAGACTATAAAGGCAAAGGAGCAACTGAAGGCCCCACCCAGTCAGGCTTAAAGTGTTACAGGTGTCAGGGCTATGGACACTTTGCCCATCAATGCCCCACTAAGGACCCTAGGAAGAACTTGGTGGTCGATGACCAAGGAGATTTTGAGGAAGAGATCTATGAGCCTGACTCTGATGATGAGGATAGTGACCAGGAAGGCGAGGATAGAGCAATGGTCCTCCGAGAAGCTCGTGCCCCACGCGAACTCTTACAGGGACCCCCTACCTCCCGTGAAGAGAGTACTCCCCCTCAGGACCTAGTTTCCTCTGGAGATGAAGCGAACTCTGAGGATGAACTTAGCAAAGTAATCTCTAAGTTGCAACTCACAGAGGGGGCACTCTGGAAACAAACGGCTCTGTTTTACACAATCTGTCGAATCTACGGGAATCCTTGTCCTCTCTTGGTAAACAGTGGTAGTCAGGCTAACTACATCACTCTACCCATGGTCCAGAAGCTGAAGTTACAAACCATCTTGTTGACACATCCAATGCGAGTATCTTGGGTTCAGGAGGAGTCAGTGATTCGCGTCACTCACAAGTGTCGAGTTGTCTTGTCAGTTGGACGAGCCTACCAGGACTCCATCTGGTGTCACGTGTTGCCCGTGCCGGGTAATCAGGTCCTTTTGGGACGACCATGGCAGTACAATCGGCGCACCATGCATGATGATAGAGCTAACACTTACACCGTGTCCCTGAATGGTCGTTCTGTAACGTTGTTCCCCCATGAAGGTCTATCAAAAGTGTCAGGGGACTACGAGAAGCTCACAATCATTACTGATATCAGGGACCAGACAAAAACCACCCGGTTGGGAGTGGTTCGGTGTGCATTGGCACACCCTAAAGTCGAGGATGATTGGCGAAGGACCGCCATTTTTCACACCTACATTAAGTTTGGTGAAAAGAGTTGCAAGGTGATTATAGATAGTGGCAGTAGCATCAATGCGATGGCCTCTACCATCGTCACCCGCATGGATAAAAATACCGGTCGCGGACAAAATATCGGCCGGCCGAAAAAACGGTTCGAACCGGGCGGTACGAACCGGTATCGGTCTGAACCGGTCCATACCGGTGTGAATTGATTTTTGGTTTCAAAAAAATTTGAAAAAATAACCAAAAAATCCAGAATAATCTAAAATACTAGTTTGTGATGTTTTTTTTCATTAGTAAACTAGTTATAGGTATGAACCGGTCTTTTTAAGTTATAAAGTCACTGTTTTCACTGTATAATTCTAAATTGTGGAATTTGATACAGTTATTAAATTGTATGTGTTAGATTAGCCTAGTATTAATATATTATGCTTAGGGATTACAAAACACAATTCATAACCATTGCACAAACATGAATTACACAACTAATACGAGTACTGGAGTACATGAGTGATGAGTCATATTTTACAATTTCACATAATATGATAATAAAGTAATAAACACAAATTCATAGTCATAAGACGGCTAAGACTCCTAACAGGCTAACATGTTTAGCAAATAAAATGCATATCCATAACTTACAAGAGTTGAGAATTAGATATTTTTACCTACTTAGACTGAGTAACTTAGTACCACATGGAACTTCGGGCAGGCTGTATTTCATCATCATCATCATTACCTCGTGGATGACCGGATGGTGGCAATGTCGGATATTGGAAGAAATCATACACAAATGACTGATATTGAGGCTCCCCGTATGAACTCCCAAATTGAGAGTTCGTATGGGGAGTCCCAATGCTACCCATCGAAGATTCTGGCTCCGGCTGAGGATAATATGGTGGTGGATAGTGTGGTGGAGGATATCCATATCCATAATAAGGTTGTTGCCACTGTCCTCTGGTTTCTCTAACTCCACTATCATTTGCACCCCCAATACCTCCATGTTCAACACCAACATTCCCACGAATCCCACTATCTCCGAAATCCATACTATGTGAATCGAAGACACATGTGTTGTCTTCATAAGTGCTGCCGGTGTATACAGGGCATGGTCGTGGAGACTGTGGAGAAAGAGGCGACCGAGGTCCTAGAGAACTGCTACTACTGCTACGATGGCTGGACTCAGAATCAGACTCATGTGGTGCCTCCCGCTCAGGCTGAGTCTGGTGTCTACCTCTGTAAGATCTCATCCGGTCAGCAGCTCTGAGAGGCTCATTACCATCCAAGTCAGGTATATCTCGTACTAATGCTTCGTCACCATCTAACACTGGTAGCTCCCCTTCTTCTATCCAAGGTGCCAACGGATCATTCTCCTCCGAAAATATATAGTCCAAATTAATTGGACATGAGTACTCTCTCTGCTCCTCCGCATTCAATCGTTTTCTCGTCCTCGTTCTAAGCCTTAGATTATAATTGATGAAGACCAACTTCTCCAAATTCTTCATAGTTAGGCGATTTCTTGGCTTTGTGTGAATCAACGAGAATGTACTCCAATTGCGCTCACAATTCGAAGAAGATGTTGTTTGGCTCAAAACTCTGATGGCAACCTTTCTTAGTGCTGGGGCTGTTTCTCCATAATTCATCCACCACTCCGCTGCAAATAAGAAAAAAATAGAATTAGTTCTCTTTATTGTATCAGAAATTATCTCCATACATAAAACAATAAATTTAATTATTTTTACCGGGCTTGCATCTCTCTATTGCATGCCTCGCGATAGTGTCTCCAAAACTCCCTAACCCTTGATTATAGTAGTCAATCTGTAATATAAAACAATGTACATTACTGATTTATGTTATAAGAAATAAATAATCTCCTAAAGATGAATAATGCCATTAGTCCTTACCTGAGTAATGGCATCAATCTGATCGTTTACATCCCTTAGTAATCTCTTTATTGTTTCTTTTAATCCTACGCGCACTTCATCAGTGATCTCTCGTGAATTATTTGCGTAGCGGTGTATAGGATTAAGAAAATAACCTACACATTCATGAATACAAGTTAGCCATATTTCACAATATTTATTCATTTGCTAACCACTACACAAATATGAATTCATAATTCAATTACCTGCTGCATGTAGATCATGGTGCAGCTGACGATCCCACCTTTTATCAATCATTTCCCAATACTTTTTGTAGTATCTGGTTCTCGCCTGGATTTGCAACTTGGCTCTGTCCATTGCCTCGTATATATCTCCCATTGTCGGCTTCTCGTCACCGTCAACTAGCCGCAAGACAAAGAGAAGTGGCTCGACAATATCACAAATATCCTTCACATTATCCCAAAATTTCTTTTTTCGCACTATCCCTGCCACATCAGCTGCTGGGCCTTCTGTAATCTTCCCATATTTTGAGGTTAGCCATTCCGGAGAGAAACATCTGTTGCAAACCAATTTTGTGCTTCCACAAGCTCTCTAAAGCAATGTAGTTAGTGGCAAATCTAGTTATACCGGGCCTTAGCAGTTCATGACCATCTGTATAAGTCTTCATCAATGCAATGACCCAGTTATGGGTGTAGATGAACGTTGTAATTTTTCGTGCCTTTGCAATCGCTTTTGATATCCATGGCTTTTTTCCAATGTCTTCAATCATCAGGTCCAAGCAATGAGCTGCACAAGGGGACCAAAACATATGCGGCCTAGTCTGCATCAGTTTCATTCCTGCAGCCTTATAAGTGGCTTCGTTATCTGTCACGATTTGGACCACATATTCTTCACCTACCTGCTCGACGACTTCATTCATTAATGTATGCAGATAGTCAGCATTCTTCACTTTGTCTGTCGCATCAATAGACTTAAGAAAAACTGTCCCGGAAGATGAATATACAAGAAAATTAATCAAACTTCTTCGATTGATGCTTGTCCACCCATCACACATAATAGTGCATCCTCTTTCTTTCCAACAATCCTTAAAGCTGTTAACCCATTCCAATGCCTCCTTGTACTCATACTGGACACATGTATGTCCTATATCATATGGTGTAGGGGCCGGAATACCAGGACCAGCACTTGCCACTGCGTCAAACATGCCTTGCAGGTACGGTGACGATGCAACATGAGGCGGAATCCGATTGTGTAGAAAAAATTTTCCTGTTGCCTTCATCACAATCTCCTTTGCCTTCTTTTGCATCCCAGTCAATGCAGCTTTGATACCAGGCTGTGTAGATGACGGTCTCCTGCAAGCCATTGGGTCAACCGGACCCACTACTCTCGGCCTAGGCCCCCCCGACAAATGTACCTCCTCGTCCCTCTCACGGGGCCGTGAGCTAAGGACACGACGTAAAGATCCGCCAAAGCCTTGTGATGATCCAATACCCTTACCAGTGCTACCAGATGGTCTAGATCCACCGGATCCAGATGCGCCTCCATGCTCAAAAGTCGAACCTCTCATAGTTGCCTCTCGCTGTAACCTCCTCGCCTCCTCATCAGTTTGCAGAGTCTGCTTAGAAGCTCTCATTGCTGCCTCCATCTGGGAATCATCATCATCATCCTCACTCCCCCAAATCTCATCTCTACATGCATCTAGCTCCTGTCTCCTGCTAGTTTCCTTCTGTGCTTTCTTTTGTTTTCCAGAGTCAAGCAATGCTTGCATTTCTTTTTTAATCTCCTTGGATACATTGGGACATGCAACTACTTGGCCTTTTTTATGTGCCAAGTGCTCTTTCAGCCTCGTTATCCCTCCATTGAGCACCTTTGCACAATACTTGCACTTAATCTTGTGCCTCAAACCCGCAACTGCCTCCCCATGGGACCACGCATGATCATACTCTCGCACCATTTTCCTGAAAAACATTCAAACATTCAATAATCAAGTCATTTTACAATGTACATATATTTCACCATAATTATTTAGTTTTTTTTCAAAAAAAATGTTACAAAAACAAAAGAAAAATGAAAAAACATTCAAATTTGCATGAACCGATCATGCAAATTTGGAGATTATGCTTATAGATCTATAGATCTAAGCATTGAATGCATAGATCTAACCCATATCATCATTTTTACAACAATTATTTGGTTTGTTTTTAAAAAAAATGCAAAAAAATAAATGAAAATTGAAAAAAACCCAAATTTGCATGAACCGATCATGCAAATTTGGAGATTATGCTTATAGATCTATAGATCTAAGCATTGAATGCATAGATCTAACCCATATCATCATTTTTACCACAATTATTTGGTTTGTTTTTAAAAAAAATACAAAAAAATAAATGAAAATTGAAAAAACATTCAAATTTGCATGAACCGATCATGCAAATTTGGAAATTATGCTTATAGATCTATAGATCTAAGCATTGAATGCATAGATCTAACCCATATCATCATTTTTACCACAATTATTTGGTTTGTTTTTAAAAAAAATGCAAAAAAATAAATGAAAATTGAAAAAAACCCAAATTTGCATGAACCGATCATGCAAATTTGGAGATTATGCTTATAGATCTATAGATCTAAGCATTGAATACATAGATCTAACCCATATCATCATTTTTATCACAATTATTTGGTTTGTTTTTAAAAAAAATACAAAAAAATAAATGAAAATTGAAAAAAACCCAAATTTGCATGAACCGATCATGCAAATTTGGAGATTATGCTTATAGATCTATAGATCTAAGCATTGAATGCATAGATCTAACCCATATCATCATTTTTACCACAATTATTTGGTTTGTTTTTAAAAAAAATACAAAAAAATAAATAAAAATTGAAAAAAACCCAAATTTGCATGAACCGATCATGCAAATTTGGAGATTATGCTTATAGATCTATAGATCTATGCTTTGACGGCATAGATCTAACCCATATCACCATTTTCACCACAATTATTTGGTTTAATTTTTAAAAAAATGCAAAAAAAGAAAAGAAAATTGAAAAACCCCCAAATTTGCATGAACCGATCATGCAAATTTGGAGTTGATGCTTATAGATCTATAGATCTAAGCATTGATGGCATAGATCTAGCCCATTTCAACATTTTCACCACAATAATTTGATTTTTTTCAAAAAAAATGCAACAATACAAAAGAAAAATGAAAAAAATTATGAAAACATACCTTCAAATGTGGTTTTGATCTTGCAAATCCGAGTTTTTGGCTTCAAATCTTGCAAATCGAGCTAGTATGGAGGTTCACCTCATGTGGGAATGAAGAAAGAAGCCCAAAAAATTCAATTCGGAATGAAAAAACCACTCATATGGGCACTTAACAGCCGGTACCGGTTCGAACCGGTTCGAACCGGCCGGTTCGAACCGGCCGGTTCGAACCGGTTCGAACCGGTACCGGCCGGTATTTAGGCGAATTGGTCGCCGCGACCGGTATCACCTGGATACCGGTGCGGTTCGGACCGGTTCCCGGTTTGAACCGGCCGGTACGGTTCGTACCGGCCGGTATTTTGATCCTTGGTCACCCGTGTCGGACTAAAGTCGGTCCCGCACCCAGATCCATACAAGGTTTCATGGGTTGATGCCTCTTCCATCACCATCAAAGAGAAGTGTCTTGTCCCCATACAATTTTCTTCCTACAATGACAAGATATGGTGTGATGTCATCCCAATGGATATGGGTCATATCATTTTAGGCAGACCTTGGCTTTATGATCGAGATGCAACCATTTACGGGCGAACCAACTCATGCTCGTTTATTCATGAGGGAAAAAGAATTACATTAAACCCTCTAGAGCCAAAGCCATCTGCTCACAAAAAGAAGAACGATGTGACCGACAAGAAAGGGTTAAACATAATAAGCCCTAAAGAGTTTGAAAGAGTAGCAAACGAGGAGGCAATTGTATTTGCCCTTGTTGCCAAAGCAGTCGGAGTTGAGACTCAGCAGGAACATCCCAAGGAGGTAACCTCAATCCTAAAGGAATTCCATGATGTATTTCCGGAGGACCTCCCTGATCACCTACCGCCCATGCGGGATATTCAACATGCCATAGATCTTGTACCGGGGGCAACACTTCCAAATCTTCCCCACTACAGGCTAAATCCTACAGAGCATGCAGAACTAAAACGACAGGTGGATGAACTGCTGAGAAAAGGGTTTATCAAAGAGAGTTTAAGCCCTTGCGCGGTCCCTGCACTCCTGACCCCTAAGAAGGATGGAACGTGGAGGATGTGTGTGGATAGCCGCGCGATAAATAGAATTACGGTTAAATACCGTTTTCCTATCCCCAGGCTAGATGATATGTTAGACATGATGGCCGGTGCTATAATCTTCTCCAAGATTGATTTGAAGAGTGGCTATCATCAGATCAGGATACGCCCGGGTGATGAGTGGAAGACTGCCTTTAAAACAAAGGATGGTCTATTTGAATGGATGGTCATGCCTTTTGGCTTATCGAATGCTTCGAGCACATTCATGAGAATAATGACTCAGGTATTACGACCCTTCATGGGAAAATTCTTGGTCGTGTACTTTGCTGACATACTCATTTACAGTAGGTCTAAGGAGCAACATCTCGACCATCTAAAGCAAGTATGCAGTACCCTGAGGAAAGAGAGCCTATTTGCAAATCTCAAAAAGTGTTCGTTCCTAACACGACAAGTCATATTCTTGGGATTCATAGTGTCCTCAGAAGGAGTGATAGCGGACCCTGCAAAAATTCAAGCAATTGTAGAGTGGCCAGTACCGAAGAACATTCATGATTTTTGCAGTTTCCATGGACTCGCCACGTTCTACTGAAGGTTTATCAAAGGGTTTAGCACAATAATGGCCCCTATCACCGACTGCATGAAGAAAGGAGATTTTCACTGGGCAAACGCTGCTGCCAAAGCGTTTGAAGATATCAAGAAGAGAATGATCGAAGCTCCTGTTATGCGCTTACCAGACTTTATGAAGGTGTTTGAAGTAGCATGTGATGCATCTGGAGTAGGCATAGGAGGAGTACTGAGTCAAGAGGGACACCCCATAGCTTATTTTACTGAGAAGTTAAATGAAGCTAAAATGAGATATTCCACATATGATAAGGAGTTTTACGCGGTAGTCCAAGCATTAAGATACTGGTGTCATTATTTGCTACCGCAATAGTTCGTCCTGTACTCAGACCACGAGGCTCTGAAGTACCTCAACTCTCAGAAGAACCTAAACTCGAGACATGGGCATTGGGTAGAATTTCTGCAGGCCTATACCTTTGTCCTGAAACATAAGGCGGGAGTTGACAACAAAGCCGCTGATGCGCTAAGCCGAAGAGTGGTCCTACTATTTGCTATGAGCGCAAAGGTCGTCGGTTTTGAGCGAATCAAGGACAACTATGAAGATTGCCCTGACTTTGGGGAAATATTCAAAGCATTGCGAGGTAAGTTTGTCCGAGAGCCAGATGATTACTTCCTTCATGAGGAATACTTATTCAGGGCCAATCAACTCTGTATCCCGCGAACATCGCTCCAGGATTTTTTGATTTGGGAGTTGCACGCCGGAGGACTGGCAGGTCATTTCGGGCGTGACAAGACAATACAGGCAGTCGAAGACCAGTTTTACTGGCCAAGCTTAAAAAGAGATGTTGCGAGGTTAGTAGGCCAGTGTCGAACTTGCCAATTAGCTAAGTAACGTAAACAAAATACGGGTCTCTATACCCCACTGCCAGTGCCAGATCTCCCATGGCAAGATGTCAGCATGGATTTCGTGCTAGGGCTTCCTCGAACTTTTCGAAAGCACGATACCATTTTCGTCGTAGTGGACCGTTTCTCAAAAATGGCCCACTTCATCCCATGTACCAAAACATCTGACGCTTCAAAGATCGCGAAGCTTTATTTCAATGAGGTAGTCAGATTGCATGGATTACCCAAGTCAATAGTGTCAGACAGAGACATCAAATTCATGAGTTATTTTTGGAAAACTCTCTGGCATATGATGGGTACAAAGCTAAAATTCTCTACGGCTTACCATCCCCAAACTGACGGTCAGACAGAAGTAGTTAATAGAAGTTTGGGAAGCCTTTTACGATGTCTGGTCGGAGAGCATGAGCGTAACTGGGATCTAATCTTGACGACCGCAGAGTTCGTCTACAACAGTTCAGTCAATAGGTCCATTGGCATGAGTCCATTTGAAGTCGTCCATGGATATAAACCTAGAAAGCCTATAGACCTCATTCCTATGGCACCTAATAGTAGGATTTCGGAGTCAGCAGAGTCCTTTGCACAGCATCTACATAATTTGCATAAGGAGATTAATAAGTGTATTCATGAAGCAAACAACACTTATAAGAACTTAGCTGATTCAAAAAGACGTTACAAGGAGTTCCAAGTGGATGACTATGTGATGGTCCGTATACGACCAGAGCGGTTTCCTGCGGGGACTCTCAAAAAATTACAAGCACGTAGTGCCGGTCCGTTCAAAGTTCTGAGGAGAATTGGGTCCAATACTTATGTCATTGATCTACCATACGATTACGGAATCAGTACGACTTTTAATATCGAAGACTTAGTAGCTTTTAAAGGTCCAGCAGTGATTCCCAATGACCCCTTTCTTGAGCCGTCCCTTGACACAGACACCCCTACTGCAGTAGATCCTATGCCGCCATTTGAACCCCCGCCGCTACCACTGCAAATGCAAAATGAGCAAATTGACAGTATTTTGGATGACCAGGTTGTGTCGACTCAGGACGGAGGCTATCAACGCTACCTTGTTCGCTGGAGGGGTAGACCAGACTCGGACGATGCATGGATCACTCGGGAGGAACTTCAGTGGCTCGACCCGGATCTCTTAGAGCACTACCAGAGCCGCCAGGGGACTCACTCGACAGGGTCGAGTTCTTCCACCCCAGGAGAGTTGGTGGGGACACCGGTGCTAGGCCGCCGACGACACGTGTCTACAGTCGACGTCGACAGAAGACAGCCCAGCAGCTTCAGATCTGGTTCGAGTAACTATGGACTAGCCCACCATGAGATGGGCTCGTGGACCGACAGTAGTTTATTTTGCTGTTTATTTATTTAATTTCGGATGGATAATTAAACACTGTTAATTCTGATTAGTTCAGTTAGGATTGTGATTTCATTTGTTAGAGGAGTTGTTATTTCATGTAATGCTATATAAAGCCCATCAGATGTGATTCTAATCAGTTGATGAATGAATAAAATTTGGGATTTTCGGATTAATCCGTGGATTACTTTTCTGTGAAAGAGAAGAGGGTGCGAGACCTGCCGGTGTGAAACCGGAACTCGTCGGTGCGAAGCCGGCGAGCCTTACACCCTATCCCATCTTCCGCCATCACCACATTCATCACCATCCCCCATCAGGCTTTACAACAAGAGAAGAGAGAGAGAGAAGAGAGGAGACAACCGATCGCAGGAGATCGGCTGGATCCGCGGCCTCCCGGCCCAGATCTAGCCCCTCCCAGCCCCGATCCGGCCCATCGTGACGCCGTCGACCCGATTCCGCCGCCGCCGACCCGCTCCCGACACCGCCGGCCCCGATCTCGACGCCGCCGACCCGATCCCGACACCGCCGACCAGCTCCCGATGCCGCCGACCCGCTCCGAAGCCACCTGTTTATCGCACCGCTGCGGCCCGGGTTCCCTTCACTGCGGCCAGAGAAGAAGGGAGTCCCGTGCTCCTCTCTGGTGTGAAAGGGAGTCACACCATCCCATCTATTGAACTTTGAGGGAGTCACGTGATACCACAGGGGCTGTCTTACTCTCTTTGGTCACCCATCAAGGAGTACTAAAGCCAAAAGTAAATCACTATTTTGAGATAGTACACTATCAAGCGCTGTCATCAATATTGGAGCCAGCTATTTACAAATCCTATGGAAAGCCGATAGCACCCTTGGAGTTCATTAGTACTTGCTGGTTTGTTGCCATCTGAAGATCGTGGAGCGTGTGCCCTCTGGCCTGACGCCGGCTTCGTCATCCCGTGTACTGCAGAAGTGTTCACTGCATTGTAACCGCAACCCATCAACCCGCATCAGATCCGGTTAGATCTTTCCAACCCAGCGATCCCTGCAATATTTAGAATTCGTTATTTGACTAAACACTGCTGGTTTTGAATAGAATCTTACCAAGATTAAATTAGCCCATATCATATTGACAACAACTTGAGCCTGAAATCTTTACTTTCAAATCCTTTAAATTGGTAATAAGTTTTGATATATATTGAAGACTGTTTCCAAGTCTCTGGGATCATCTGACTCCCAGACGATCCAACACTTAGACCCTTGCCGGACCCGGAATTACGTGCAAGTAATTAGGTTGTTAAACCATCTTTAATCATTTACTGGAAAATCTTGTAATTAAAAATTGAATTAACTAAGATTTATAATTGCTATTGCCATTGAATATTAGCCATTAAGCTCCTGATTATCATATAGGCATTAGTAGGTCATTGTTCGGCATCACACCCCCAGATGCATTGGCTTCTTTGGTAATCTGTCCCAATATACAACGGACCGTCCGACCCAATTAGGTGCACATTAAGAATTGGATCGCTGAACTCATTGCTTTAGAAGATCATTGCTACTCGGAGATTGGATTGAAAGAAAGCAATTTTCCCATATCTTACACTGAAGAGTAACACTAATTTTAAAAAACCTTAAAAGACACTACTCTAGAATAGGCACTTTGTTTTGAAAAGACACAAAACTGATTAAAAAATTGTTGCAAGCAACCTGTAACCCAAAATCGATCCCAGTCCAGATCCAAAGTTGGACTCGCACTGCGACTTGCAGAGGGATTCACAACTGGTTCGCTATGTGTCATATGCACAGCGACACGATGCACACATGCGAGATGAAAAGAGCGCCTATAAGCGCCACTAGCACCTCTACAGCCCACTTCCTGAGCCCGTACCAATCCAGTCCGGTTTGGCTTGGTTCATGGAGTTTGAGCTAATAAAATAAATATATTAAATTAATAGGAAGGAGCATAGCACTGTCATTCTCCTAATCACATTACCTTAAAAGGCACAACCTCTATCCTCTTAATCTCATATACAAGGGGTAGAAGAGCTGATGCAGGATGATCGTGGCAACATTGTAGGGGAGGGGATAGAAGGGCGAAGGGGGCCATGGGCCTCGCATCAATGATACTCCGACCTCACGCCGACAAGCCTCTCGCTCTTCGATACTCTTTCAGGAACTCAGTACGAAACCTCTCACAGGAATCAAAAGCAAAATATTACAATTTTTTATCATCATTCAATCAATTTTATTCATCATATTTGTGCCTTTAAATAGACTTGCAACCAAATTCAAAAAGGAAAATAATAACAACCCAATAATGATAGATTTAACTCAAATCAAATCTTACTATAATAACAACCCATGATTTTAGAAGATTTGATTCAAATCTTGCTCGAAATCTCCAAATTAAATACCATAATTAATAAATCTGAAAATAAAATATTTGCGGATTAAAATAATAAGATCAGAATAAAATAATAGTTTATTCCGAAATTAAGATTTTATTCCAAAAATATTAATTTCAGCATTTATTAATTCCAAAATTATTAACTTATTAATTCCTTGCCAAATCGGATTACGTTGTCGGTCCACCGGTGCGATGAAATGTACGGGGCTCAGATGCTTCTGCATCATACTCTCCGACTTTGAAAGAACTCGATATCGAGTTTTGTAAAGTCGTCCATAGTCTGTAGCTGATAATGTAATCCCAAAAGGTGTGATCGTGTCACACCTTAGCCACCTCTTGGGTCCCACAAGAAAGTGTGACTGTCGTCGATTGGGGACCAAGAGTCGGAGAAGAGTCGGTGCATGCCGAAGAAGACCACTGTGACAAGCTGACAGGAATGCTCAAAAGAGGCGATGCCCAAGTACTGCTAGAGAAATAGTAGATTATCTGGTGGTCGGTCTACTCCGAGAAAATTCATGGGCTGAAGGGCATGCCCACAGAAATCAACTGTTGAAAGGGATGGCTCTACTGGAAGTGTAAACACTGGTAACAAGTCTACTGGGGTTGCTGGTGACGTTGGGCGCTCAAGAGTAGGCTCTGGTGAAGACTCCACTGAAGATGCGATAGTAGGGAGTGATTCCGCTGGAGGTGGAGGTAGGACCGATAGTGTAGACACCGCAGGTGGTGGCACAAGCGGTGGAGAATTCGCTAGCAAAGGCACTGTAGGTGGCGAATGCTTCAAAGCGGGACGAACTCCTCTTGTGCTTCGCATCTGCCTGTACTCCGCCTCTTGTTTGATGTATACTCAAAACGGGTGGAAGGATGCAGAGTTTGAACTGTGTCATCCCACTTCAGGAGGTTTGCATAAAGGATGGTCGATGATACATGGTGACTAGGGGTAAAGTCATAATTCTGCAGTGCTGGGATGACTGAACGGAGGCGCAGAAGGCACAAGTGGATCGGGCTCAAAAAATCATGCAAGTTTGGTATTTAGCCCGATGAATTCCGGTGAACGAATCAAGAGATATGACCCAATGAAAATATGGGGTCGAAAATGGGGTGAATCTGGTGGTGGGGCGGTGATGGACTCATTTCCCTTTTTTTGTGGTGTAATGGGGTAGGGTGTGAGGAAGACGAAGTAGCAGTGAGATGCGAAGATGAATACGAGTGGGGCGGTGATGTCGATTGGTGACGAAAACGATGAAGACCTCGGCGGATCCCTCAACGGAATAGAAATAGTCAAGAGCCGCTCTGATACCAAATTTGATGCAGCACGATCGTGGCGATAGCGTAGGGGAGGGGATAGAAGGGCGAAAGGGGTTGTCGGCCTCGCACCGACGTTACTCCGACCTCACGCCGGTGAGCTTCTCACTCTTCGATCCTCTCTCAGAAACGTAGTACGAAACCTCTCACAGGAATCAAAAGCAAATTATTGTTATTTTTTTATCATCATTCAATCAATTTTATTCATCATACTTGGATTTTTAAATGGGTTTGACTCAAATCAAATATTACCATAATAAAACCCATAATTTTAGAAGATTTGAATCAAATCTTGCCCGAAATCTCCTAATTAAATACCATAATTAATAAATCTGGAAATAAAATATTTTCGGATTAAAATAATAAGATCGGAATAAAAATAATATTTTATTCTCAAATTAAGATTTTATTCTAAAAATATTAATTTCAGCATTTATTAATCCCGAAATTATTAACTTATTAATTCCTTGCCAAATCGGATCACGTTGTCTGTCCACCAGTGTGATGAAACTTACGGGCGGCCCAGATGCTCCCACATCAAGAGCTTTTCAGTGAGCAGCATGGGACTAAAAATGAGAACTGAAGTGCATAGGTTTCCCTCGAGAACATATGAAATATCAAATCACTCTTGGTTTTGTATTTTGGAGAGAACTCCAAATTTTAATGGTTTGAAAAAGCAATCAGCATTTGAGCTGATGCAAACCATCCAAAGCACAACATCCATTTAGTTTGTTCAACCAACCCAATGGGCCCCACAAAATAACAAACACCTGGTATTCTACATATAAGATTGTTTGGTAATGTGTATATCAATGCCAACAATTGCATCTTGACCTCCATGGCTCCATCGCACCTCATAGCTTCAATGATGATTGATGACAGATTCTTTAAGCATCTTATGACTGTGGTTTCATAATGACTTCTGCTCAATGAGTTTTGAATATTGAAAAAGAAATTACATCTATGATGTGCTGATGAATATCTCAAATGTTTTATTGAAATTGTTGTAGAGGTCTGATTATTCAAACGTTCTTATTGTGAGGATCTTTTTTCAAATTGAATGAACTTATGTACTAGTGAAGATGTTCATCAGTGGTTTTCTATTTTCTTTTTGATTAGAAAATCAGTCTTTTTTCTTATTAATGAATAATTGGACCCTAACTTCAAGTTGGTTTGGTTTTACAGTTTATGGTTATATTTTTGTACTTGAGTACTTCTTGGTGGCAAAAACAGAGATGGACAACAACCCTGAAGAACCAAAGTGTAGTAAGATCAACTTCCTTTCCTTTCTCTTGTTTTCCATTTTATAATTGCTATTATACTTAGAGATATCAAATTATATCCCTTTCTCTAAATCTTACGTTAATACTATTTGCAGTTGAGGAAGATCCTATTGGCATCAGTTCATCTTCAGAGAGTGACAGAGAACCATTAGAAGGCAAGGATGAGACAACTAAGATGGAGAATGCAATTTGTGTGGCCCATAAAGGAGAGATTGAGCCAAAAATTGGGTTGAGGTTTTCAAATGAGGATGAAGCTTACACTTTTTATAAGAACTATGCTAAACAGAAGGGTTTTAGGGTGCGAAGAGGCCAATATCGGCGGTTAGCCAATGGGAGCATAAGGAAAAGGTTATTTGTGTGTTCGAAAGAAGGAAATAGAAGGAAGAGTAACCTTGAACATCTAAGAAAGATTGATCGGTTAGAAACCAGAACCGGTTGTCCTGCACTGATCCTTTTTACCATTGAAAAAGACGGGTGGGTTATTACTCAATTTGTTCATGAACACAATCATGATATGGTATCACTGGATAAACAACATATGTTAAAATCACAAAAGCATATAGATGAAGCTAAGGATGATCTGATTGAAACAATGGACAATGCTGGCATACAACCAACTGACATTTACTCAGATTTTATTGAAGAGGCTGCTGGATCCCAGAATGTGGGATTTGTGCGATCGGATTGTGATAATTATTTGAAAAAAAGGATAAAGACTCTTGAGGCTGGAGATGTGCAAGGTATAATAAACCATTTCAAGCACATGCAAGCATATGATCCTTCATTTTTTTATACAGTACAAGTGGATTCCGAAAATCGCATGACCAATTTCTTTTGGAGCGATGGGAGATCAAAGATAGACTACAATTATTTTGGTGATGTTGTTGTCTTTGATACAACATATCGAATAAACCAGTACGGCATGGTCTGTGCACCCTTTTTTGGAGTGAATCATCATAAACAACCTATCTTATTTGGTTGTGCTCTTTTGTTGGCTGAGACAACTGAATCATTCATGTGGTTGTTTGAATCGTTTTTGGATGCAATGGGTAAGCGACAACCGAGAACATTTTTCACTGATCAAGATCAATGTCAAGTTATGGCTAATGCAATTGAGAAGGTGCTTCCAGAGGCACAACACCGAGTTTGTTTGTGGAACATTGATCATATAGCTGCAAAACATATTGGTAATTACTATAGAGAGCCTGGGTTTATGATTCATTTTGGCAATTGCATCCATGAGTGTGAAACTGAACTAGAATTTGAACAGAAGTGGGATCAGTTACTTAAGAAATATGATCTTTTGGACAATCACTGGCTCAGAGAATTGCATATTGTACGAGCTAAATGGTGTCCTACTTTCAGTCAAGATTACTTCTCAGCCGGCATAAAATCAACGCAAAAAAACGAGAGTATCACCAATGTGTTCCATGAAGTGATGAGTAGAACAATGTCACTCACCAACTTTGTTGCTCAATATGAAAAAATAGCTGAGCGAATGCGCCGGGCAGAATTGTTGGAAGATTTTTCTTGCAAACAGGGTGCACCTCCTGGTGTCGGAAAAGTTAGTGGCATGGTTAAGCAAGCAGCTACTATATACACTCATGCCATATTTCAATTGTTTCATGAAGAGTTATGTGGATGTTTATCGGTAGCAATAGAGGAGATCAATAATGATGGAATTTCCTACACTTACAAGTTGATTAAAGATGGCGAGGAAAAAGAAAGTTTCGTTAAATTCAATGCCTCTAATCACATGGTTGAGTGTAGCTGTAAGAAGTTTGAGACCATGGGCCTATTATGCCTTCATGCTTTAAGAGTTTATAATGCCAGAAACATCTTTCAAATACCATCCCAATACATATTAAAGAGATGGACAAAATGTGCTAAAGATGGGTTGGTGATGGACGACAATGGGACAGTAATGGCTGCAAAGAATAAAAAGGCAATTAGTTTGCAAAGAAGTCAGTTAATGCACAAGGCTATTGAATTTGCAACTAAGGGTGCACTAGCAGATAAAATCACCAAGATGGCTAAAGAAATTTTGGAGCATGGGTTGATAACCCTCGGAAATGCTTTGAAAGAGTTAAAAGATGAAGATGTTGGTGGTAAGAATCCCCTTCCTTCTTCATCAAGTCAAGTTCCAGTTCTATATCCCACAAGGGATAGGTTAAAAGTATCGACAAATGCTAGATTGAAAAGCCGAGTGGAGAAGAGACGGAAGAAATATAAAACTCGAGTTGATCATGCAGCTAACAATGCAAAAACAACCAGACCTCCACGTAAGAAAGCTGTCCAAGGTTAGTAAAGTTTGTTGTCCTTAATATTTGAAATTTGGCTTGCAATTGTAATTATCTAATTGATTCATATATACTTGAAACATGGCTAATTGTGTAGGAAAAAATTCGGGAAGCAGAGGGCTTAACCAGGATAATATCTTTCCAAAACCACCAACTATTTCAAATCATCCTTTTTTCCTAGCTACAGTAGATGACAGACATAAGGGATTACAATTTGAACTTGAGGTCTGATTTGACTTTATATAGAACTTTATACTATCATTTTTTTTTAGAAAACTAAAAGTTTCATTTATGTGCAGGGTTGCAGCACTTCTAGCATGCCATTGGGTATGGGTTGTGTGCCATTGCATCCTTTTAGTGAGGTATCTTTATAAATGTTTTTAATTAGTTAATAAAGCTTAATAATTCTAGAAGCTTCTAATGTCCTACTATAGGGCTACTATGGGTTCTTTTCCAAGTTGGAGTGGTTATCATAGCTTGTGAGATAGTCAAGAAGTTGATTTGGATAGTCAACTACCTCATTTTTGTCTAGTAGCTTCTCTTCAGTTTGCTTTACTATTAATGCTACTACTATTTTTATTATTAGTATCGATAGTGCTACTTGAATTTCAACACCCATTAAGTGATTCAATCATAACGTGTTGACATCTGAAAAGTGCGCCATCTGCATGTAACACAAATTCCTAGGGAGACTATTGACTTTTACCAGTGATGGTTCCTTTAAAGGATCATTGTAAAAATCATTGAAGATGGTTTCTATTTTAGGTTTTGTTGAAATCCCTCTAGCTTGTGCCTTTAGTATTTAACAAGTTGGTATGCTGAAATTAGATTGTAAGGTGTAATTAAATAAAAAGCAACAAACTTGAATTTTTGGTACGGTATAGCAGTTGAGCATTTTGCATAGAATGAATTGGATTGCTGTTTACAAGGTAAACATCATTGTGGAATTAGATTTCTATGTGATGAATTACTAAGTCTGAGGTCAGGAAATCTAAAACTTAATCAATCAATTTACAAGTTAAGGAGTGAAATCGGGATATTCCGGCATCATCCTGTGGTAGAATTTGGGTTTATATAGTCCAGGTCAAGGGTTCAAATTCCTATATGTGCATTTTCCGCAAGTAGATGGGACCATGGCTTGATGCTTATGGTTATGGTTATGGTTATGGTATCTCGTGGGGATTGTTTTAGTTTATCTATAAAGCTTATTAATTAGCTTATGATATTGAACAATTCCGGAAGCTTATAATGTCCTCCTGGTGACATGTGTAGCGTTCTTTTCCAAGTTCAATTGGTCATCATAGCTCGCAAGATACTCAGACACCGCGAGCATGTCATGAGGTTGATTTGAACAATCGATTGCCTCAGTTCAATCAGGTACATTCCCCTCAAGTTCGTTTTATTAGTATTCTGCTTTTGGTTGATTTTAAGTAATAGTCATTGTGTAATAGTGTAATACTTAGTTCTTCCGGAATTTTAGGGGCGGTATGTGTAATTCTATTTATGTTACAAGTGGTTTAGTAATCTGGTTATTTTAATTTTGTTTTCTTTATTCTTTATCTTCCTAGAGTTATTTTCATTCATCTTGTAAGTTGAGTTGCTTAATAGATTTTCAAGAATTACTTTTTTTATTCTTTATCTTATTAGGAATCTTCCAGTGGTTGGACTTTTGGTCGGCCAAGCTTGCAAGATGCAAGTTTGATTTGATGTGGTATGTTTGATTTCAATGGCCAATAGTCAAGTCAGGTGTTGTATATTATTACCTTATATTAACAAAATACTCGGTATATAATTTGATTTGGTTAATTTAATTAATTTCATTGCGGAATACATCATTTCTTCTGGAATTTCAGGGGCGGTATTTGTGTTTCCATTTATTTAACAAGTGGTTTAATAGTGTTATTATATTTCTTTATGGTTTCTTTATTCGTTGTCTTCCTAGAGTTAACTGCATCCATCTTTTAGGTTGAGTCCCTTAATAGATTTGCAATAATTACTATTTTTTTTCCTTATCTTAGTAGGAATCCTAAAACCGCCATTGCCGGTCCCAATCCCGGATGAGAAAGGTTGAGGGTTGATGTTAGGTTGAAAGCCAATCGAAAAAAAAACCAACTCAAACTATGAAACGAATCTTACTAAGAATCCTGGAGTGGTTGGACTTTTGGTTGCCCAAACTTGTAAGATGCGAGTTTGACTAGATGCGGCATATCTGATTTCAATGGCCAAGGGTCAAGTCGAGCAATGTGTACTATTACCTTGTAATTTATATTAACAAAATAATCAGCATATAATTCTGTAAGAACTTTCAAGAAATATTCCATTTTTGATCCTTCAATTGTTGTTTGAGAAATCTTTGACAACTTTGGTTGTGGGTTGTACATGTGAAACGAAATTTTCATGGTCGATTTTTGTTGGTGTTATGGAACGTAAACCCATCTATATAGATAGGAGAGAAAAGTTTTAGATAGATCGAAGATCAAATAGTTTTTGTAAATTTTGGATCATTGCAAAAAAGGAAAGAAGGCAATTATTCACATTTTTGCAAGTTTCTGTTGGTTGACAGTCCATTGATCCAAAAAGAACGTAAACCCATTTACAAACAATAATATGATTACGGGTAGTGGTATTTTATAGAGGATGTTGGGTGCTTCAAAGCCTATTTCTGGTATGGGAGTGTCTGTCTTCATGAGACCTGTCAGAATTTTCATGATTCAGAGACATGTACGGATGTACCCTTGCAATCGTAGAGCACACCTAGAGGTTCTCGTATTTTACGCGCATGGGAGAAGAGGCCGTTAAAAGAGGAAACAGTAAAATAATCATATGCAATGAGATTTCTTTCTTGTACAATGAGCACGATGTGTGAATCAATACAATTATATTCTCTTTTTTTTTACTTTCCAAACTCGAAATCAAATCCAACCGGGTTTTCTCAAAAATTTTCAAACCCGTCCAAACCCATGTAAGGTCATTCCAAACCCGCCCCGATAAGACAGTTAACCCGAAAAATCGGATCAACTTTATTCAAAACAATAGTAGAGTAGTTAACTTTATTGAGGTAATGGTTTCGAACTATTTTCCAAACCTATGCCTTTTTTTTTCTTTTGCCAGCTCTGGTTACGAGTTTTCATGTACAAGTTGGAAATGGTAAGAAGTGATGATGGTTGTGAATTGCAGGTGGGTTGGGAGCACCTGCATTGAAACAACAGCACTAAGAGTGAGTGACAAGTACAACCAACCGCCCTTACTAGCGAAGAGGAGCTGTCGAGAGAGAGAGGCTGATATCCAGAGCAGGAGCCGGGGTGCCCTCCAATGGAGCTGTATGATCTTCAGGTCTGAACTTTTGCGCATCATGATACCCAAGCAGCTGCGCGGTTGCTTTGCGAACTCCAGGCCTTACTGAATTTACTCGAATGCTCTCAAATGTATTTGGGTCCAAATATCATTGACAAATTTCTTGAAGAAATCTTTTCAATGTACAGGATTTTCGAATGTATGGAGTTGTATTATTGACTACAATTGTGGGTTTGTTCAAGACATCATCATCTGTGAAAAGCTTGGCATGTCAAATAGAATATCTTCGGACTGCTAATATAATAAGGGAAATTTTATTCACACTCCAATAGTTATGAGTGTACCCTGCTTCCCATGGGAAACCATTCGCCCCACCCCCCCCCCCCCCCCATCCCCCCTTTTTTTTTTATGGCAAGAATACCCCCCCTACTGTTCCTGACACACCCTATCCTCCTTCGTCTATTAGGGGTGGGACTTGGGTGGGTTGAACGGTCTGCCCATGCCCAACCCGACTTGCACAAACCTTAACTCGTTTTGCCCGTGGAAGCGCAACCCGTGCTTGCCCATTCTAGTTGCTCGAGTTAATGGGCGGGTAGCCCAATTAGAAATGCTTGTGCACATAAATAGATGAAAAAAACCCAACAAAATTTTGAATTGGATAAAAAACACATTTGAATTGCATAACAAAAACATAAAGTCCAACCCATATCCTCACATATTTCAAATGAATTCTTAGCATTCAACATCAAACAGACAGTCTTTAATTTTCATAAAAAAAAACTACCAGAGCAGTCAACCTTAGTGTGTCACTTCCTCGGGTTGGGAAGATCGGTACCCAAACCCGTCCAAATTGAAATCGGGTTGATCTTTTTTTGTCCAAACCCGTCCAAGTTTTTAACTAGCTTTGCCCATGTTTGTCCATTGTTCGAGTTGGGCGGATCGGGTTCGGGTTAAATCTCCCACCCTTATCGTCTACATCCCATCTCTTTCGAACCTCAATTCTCTATCACCTACTCGCCGACACGTCCGTCACGGCATAACCCCAATGCCCGACACAGAACTACCGAACATATTGAAGAATGTTGGGCAATTAACTGCCGAATATTGCTCAAATGGTTCAGTAGTTCAGTGCCGAGCATGTTCGGCACTGAACTACCAAACATTCTAGGGGACGGGAAGAGCAAGCGGAGGCAACTGTGGCTTCGATGATAGAAAAGAGGAGGAGAAGGGGGGAAGGGGAGGCTTCGATGACGAAGAGGAGAGATAGTGGTGGCTCTGTGGTGGAGGATGGAAGGTGGGGGAAGGAGGAGAGGCATTAGCGTCGGAAGTGGACGGTGGATGCGTTAGAGGTATGTCGGTGACGAACGTGGCGGCGAGGAGGTAATGAGGTATGAATGTTTGGAGTGGATGGGAATCATGGGATATGAAAGGGGAAGGATGGGGTGTGTTGGGGAAAGGGGAGTATGCTATTTATAACCCACAAAAAGCAGGGAAGGGGAGGCTCCGACGACGAAGAGGAGAGGCGGTGGTGGCTCCGTGTTGGAGGATGGAAGGGGGGGAAGGAGGAGAGGCGATAGCATCAGAAGTGGGCGGTGGAGGCATTAGAGGTATGTCGGTGACTGACGTGGCGGCGAGGAGGTAATGGGGTATGAATGTTTGGAGTGGATAGGATATGAAAGGGGGAGGATGGAATGTGTTGGGGAATGGGTAGTATGCTAGTAACAATTTTCGATGATTGTTACTTTTTTTGCTACAGGACCAATGCTCATATGTACAGCTACACGTAGGGTCTTGCTCATGTGTACTGCTGACCGTAGAGGTAAAAAGGATATTTTTCTATCAAGAGGACTTAATGCTAATTAACGATGTTGGCTGTTTTTATCACTAAATTTGATATGTTAGAGAGACCTATCACATATTACCCCTAAATTTTTTCTATAATAATGACATCAAAATCGGTGACAACAAATGGAAAGTTTTGCTTACTGGGAAACACCTCAAGTACCGTGGGGATTGAGTTAGCCTCAAAATTCAAAGCAGAGGAAGCGGTCAGGTTTTTTTTTTTTACTGATTTTTTGAATACATTAAACTTCAAATTTTGCAATCAGTTGTATGTGTACCAATGGGCTCTTGGCTTGGTGGTACTTGCTCTCTCTTATGTTGAAGAAGTTCCTTGTTCGACTCCAGGTATGGACACTGGAGTGATCTTCCCCTCATGACCGTTGTGCCTTGTTTGCAAGTGCGAATCCTGACCGTTGACATCATGCCTAAAGGATTTTAGAATTTAATAAGCAACATCTATGCTGCCTGCCCTCACCCCGATTCGATCTATGGACCTCGCTCTAGCGCCCTTGTCCTTTGAATTGGCGATGGCATGCAAAAAGAATTATTATTTTTATTTCCTATTTGCCCTCATCCCCAACCTCCAGTCGGTAACAAGATGCTACCCCCATTGCCCTCTGCCACGACCGCCACCGCAGTGGCCTCGACCGCCTCCCTTTCCGACAACATCCTCTGCCACCCTCTTCACTTCTCTCTCCTCCCTCTTCCTTCCTCCTCCCTCCCTTTCCTTCATCTTCTCCACGACTAAACCCTAGCTGCTGGCCGATGTCAGTGGCAACCCACCAACACTGTATCAGTAGCTCAATGTTCAGGTCCTATTACTCTGGACAGCGTTGGTCCTTAACTCGAAACGAAGGACAAATGAGAGCGTTTGTATGTATCTTCCGCGCAGCTGGGAAACTAGTAGTTGTCTTCTACACCGGCAATTCGAAGGTTCACAAAGGCCCAGTCGTAGGCCGACAAAAGCAAAGGTGTCAACATTTCCAGCATTGACTAAAGTGAGTATTCATTTTGATTGACTACCTCGTCACTGTGGACGCAAAGTCGAAAAAGAATAAGAACCCAACTGTCATCAATTGAAACCACCTCCCCATGTTCCTAATGCTTTGTAAACAAGGAACCACCAGTCTCATGCAGACCATGAGGGTAAAAAAGCATCAGTTGATATCAGTGACAGAGCTCCACAATTAGATGAAGTATCAGCCGTACGATCAAAGCATCGGTTGCTATCAGTGAGGTGAGTCAAGATGGGCCTTCCCCAGTTTGCCGATGGCGCTTTCAGTTGGACTGCTTTCTTTCATGCAAGACTTTCGCTTTCCCTGGCAAACGGATTTGGAAAGGATTAGTGCGTGCTTGAATTTGCAAATCGACAGATAAAAATGTTTGTCCATTCTCGTTACGCAGCAGATCAAGCTTTTCAATTCCCGGTCAATAATGAGAATCTTCGTAAAAAAAAAACGAGACAAAAATCATCAGGAGAAATCATTAGTGTAAACAAGCATGAAATCTAGAATCACAAAGGCAGTCAAAACTTCGAAAAAATACTAAGGTTCGAAAAAATTTCTCACTCTGGCGAAACCACTGAGAGATTGCTTGGTGCCCGATTCCTGGTTGCGCTTCTCTCTGCTTAACTGCCTCACAAGTCTCTTGTTCTCCCAATCCAAGATTTTATTCTCCTCGTAGAGTGCATTAACCTTCAACCATGCGCAAGTAAGGTTTTGACTGGTAAAGATGATGAAGCAAAAAGAAAAGATTTTCCGTCTTCATACCTCTTCTTCAGCTCTCTGAAGATTGATCCTCAGGATTTCCTTGTCACTTTCCAGGGATTCGATGTCAGCAACTAATGATGTAATCTAAAGCATAAAGCAATTCCAGATACATAGTCAGAGTCTGAGAAAATACATGACGTTACAATGCAATGAGACATAAAATAAGAGGACATGAGAAAAGGGGCTATACATTCAAAATCTCAAATTTATAGGAGAAAAGACACAGATATCACAATCACTCAAAGGAAAATACAGGAAACTAATGTTAATAGAATGAGAAACATTCTGAAAATTTTCAATTAGGGATTTCTTCACCAATTGAAATCTAGAATCGATAAAAAGTTACTTCCACTGAAATCCAAGACAGGTCGATATAATACTTTCACTGAAATCCAATACAGGTCGATATAATACTTTCACTGAAATCCAATACAGGTCAATATAAGGTCTCTATAAAAATGATAAAAGAAACATGAACAACTCATATAAGGTTTACATGAAACGCTTGTAAATAATTATCGATGAACTTCTCCCTTTTAGACGGTCGATAAGACAAGTAACTTCTATAAGGTGCAACTTCTACCTTTGTTCATTCTATAGAATGAACAAAGGGAGAAGTTACACCTTATAAACAGTCTAAACATGGATATGATAGGACAGGATTAGGCATGATAGCTTTTCCACGGAAAAACTATCCACCATGGCATATCCATGTTTATCCCTATCCTATGCCTTGTTCAAGTTAGGAATGTCATAAATGAAAATGCAATCCTCTCAAGTGTTTGATTCATAATACTAGCACCCGAATAAGGGCCTTTTCCATATTGTTCCAAAAATATTCATGATTCAATTAACTTGAGTTGTGAAACAAAACGTGCTTCATAAGTGCTGCATTAAGCCAAAGAAGAGGTTACTTGTCTTATAAACCGTCTAAAAGATGAACGCATAGCGATTATTTATAAGCGTTTCGTGTAACATGCAATGTGATGCTCGTCATACTTATGTATTTACAATTGCTCGACTTCATTTTGACTTGGTTTTGGGTTCACCACAATTTTATCAATTAATTGGAGGAACAAAGGGAGTATGTTTCTCTTCCCTATCAGTTCTTTATCATTTCTATAGACCTTTTTACCTTCATCCAGGATGATTCATCTTCTTTATGTCAAAAATCTACTCTTCTTTCTATATTGCTTCAATATACGAAGTTATCGATGAACGCTATATTCATGAAAGAAGTGAATGTGTATCTGAGACATTTTTTTGTGGTATGTTACCGTAGTTTGTAGGTTCATGTAGCAGCTGTAGAGTGTTGTACACTTTTGCTGGATTCTTATGGAACTCAAGATGCTCATTATATAGAAGCTAAAAGTGTAAGTACCAATCATGGTTTTAAACTTAGGTTTTGTGTCTGGTTTTGATCCAGGTCGAAACCGAAATTTCAAAATTTCGACTGAAATGGTGAAAAAAATTCAAAATGGTACAAAAACTTAAAAATGATCATTGGAATGAGAATTGGGATCCGACCTGGAGTCTGTGTCGGGTCTGCTATTTATAGGGCTCAGAGGGCTGTAGCCTGCCAGACCCTCGAGCTGTCATCACGGCCCCCAGGCAGGGCTGGTAGGCACAACCGCACATGTATTGTCCTCGTGGGTCCCAAGTAGGGATGGTGGGCCCATGTAGGCCCCAAGATGGGCTTGTGGACACTGAGGTATTGTCGTGGGCCCCAAGCAGGGTTGGCGGTCCATGTACTGTCCTCATGGTCCCTAGGCAAGCCTTGGATCGCATATGCGACTGCATGAGCACATACGATCACACATGACAACATAGAGCCGAAGAGCCCACATAAGACATGGATATTATGGGGTGTAAGTGTGTAATTATATGGAGCACATAAAAAAGGTGTGGTAGTATAGGTAGGTAATGGCATGACTAGATGAATGATGTGGCTCACTAGCAACTTTGACAATGTAACTTCGATACACGCAGCACTTTAATCAATTCACTGAGATGTTGGTAACTTGGTCGAGAGCCTATGGGGTGTTGAGAGAGCTTGGGGAAAGTTAGGGATCTTGAGGAGAGCCTGAGAACTTAAAAGAAAGTTTTACGAGAGCTTGGAGAGAGCTACAAGAAAGCTTGGACAGAGCTTGACGAGAGTTAGAAAAGTGTTAGAGAAGTTGTCAAATGAAAGGTGGGCGGGTGTATAGGGTATAAATAGGTTGAAAATGGGCTTTTTTTTTAAGGAAAAACAAACGAAATATGCTGAGACTGCATAGTATCTTATATGGTCACACAGTGAGTTTGTTGCATATGTGAATCATCCATATGTGGGCAAGCTATCAACAATCGTATAAGCTCATATACAGCCGCACATGACTACAATGATTCGAGCTACAACAAAATCAACATAAAAAATGGACATAAGGTAATTCATGAGGTCCTTTAGTTGGTTCGTTCAAAGTCACATCCTATCTTTAATAACACTTTGTGGTGGCTTAAAAAATAATCAATGCATCCAAGACTTAAGGGTACATTTCAAAGTAATAACTACATACAGGATCAACAATTATTAACTACATGAGAATGATAGTGATGCTAGGGCATGAATTTCAAACATTTAAAAGGACAAAAGATAACTTCAATGAGATGGTTGCATCTCAAGCACATTGCAAAGAAACAACTACATACAAGATCAATGGTTATCAAATACATGAGAATGTTCGTGATGCTTGTGTATGCATCTCAAACATTTGAAAGAACATAAGATAACTTCGATGTGAGGGTTGCATCTCAATGTGAATTCTGCAGACAGGCTCCTAGTATAAATCTCTAAGCCTAGTGACCTTTCAACACTACTAGCCTAGTGATCTTTCAACACCATCTTCTCAGAATTAGTAGATGTATCAGAACATCATTCGGATGTTGATGTAGTCTTGCTTTCTTAAATACATTTTGCTTAACACACTTGTTATTTTGAGCATTCAATAGTTATTAGATGAATCATACGTTCTGTCAGATTCTGAACGCAGATTCCAGTGAGAGATTTGGACTTCTTGTGTTTACATCTTGTGTGTAGTGGGTGTCCACACCTACTTAATCATGTGCATGCCATGTGATAGGTGACACAGCAAAAAAGAAAACAAATGAAATAAAAAGGAGTACCTTAAGCTAGGACATCTAAACTCTAAATACATCCAAAACTATATATAACTACTCATTTCTTTTTCAGAATCATTTTGTATCTTTTTAGTATCTCTATACCATATCTATATCTGTATTTTCTCCATACCCCTCACCTTATATTCTCCTATCTTCTACATACCTCACTTTTTATCTCCCTCACATTTTTTATTCTTTCCAATCTTGAAGCCCTCTTACTCCTATAAGTTAATGAACTGACCATCAGAGGAATAGATTAGAGTATCAGAGCTCAAAGAGGCAAGCAACCATTATTGTTAGGGCTGACAACGGGTCGGGCTTGGGTCAGCGTCAAGCAAGCCCGAATTTGGGACAAAATTTTCCTTGGGCCTAGATTCATCTCATTTTGTAAAAGGGCCTTACAGAGAAGGTCCAATACGAAGGCTGTATGGGTTGTGTCTATATCGGACCCTGAGGCAAAAAAAATTCAATGTCACCTTGGAATTATACTATAATTGTTCAAAACTTCCACATGATATGACCATTTTATACTGGTGGATTATACTTCATCTATTCAAACTTCAACCGGATGGGACCATTTTAAATTTGATTATATTTCAACTATTCAAACTTCAACCTGATCTGAACATGTTATATTGAGGAAGTGAAAAAAGATTATATCCAAAGAAAGAAAGAACGTTCCTAAAATAGGAAGGAAAAACCCACTAAATAGGAAAGGGGACTGGATCTGCACAATCACATATCCAGTCCATTTTAGTATCAGGACTAAAAATGTAAGCTCGAGCCGATATCTTACGTTGTGGAAGCAAATCATGTTCAAAGCATGTAGGGCTCAACCAAGCCCACAAGCCCTAGAAATGGTTAGTAAGCTTTCTTGAATCCATGTTCAACCTTCTATTTTCTTGCTTTCATTTATTTTTTTCATACATTTGCATCATTATTATCATTGACTCTCAACTTGCAATTTCATGGTGTTGTTTGCCTCTTTCTTTTGGGAATATGTTTGTCTCAAATTTAAACAAGTATAGGAAACTTAGGAGGTGTTTAGCAAGAGGAACAGTTGTTCTGCTTATTTCTCATCCAGCAGGAGTTATTCCTGTCACTTACTTTTTCTAGTGGATTTCGGTGGTTCAACATGCCGATTGGCAAAGAAAAGTATGGAATGAGTAATTGTCGTTCCCGATTCTTCCCGATTCTTCATGCCAGTATAACAAAACTATCCGTTACTTTCAAAATAACGGCTTCAAAGAATAGAAACGACGATTCCGGATTGATGCCAAACACCCCCTTGTATGATACAGTCATCCCTACTTTTAGAATTCTTTGTGCATGTGATATTAGCCATAGAAGTTCTAAACTACTATCAAATCTCTGGAACTTCATTTTATTACATTCTCGTTTTTGCACTTCTATATGTTGCACATAGATTCAAATTTCAGTCGAAACTGCAAAATTTTGGAGAAATATTTCGGTTTCAACTCGGATCGAAACGAAATGCAAGATCGAAACCAAGGGGCTTGGCCATTTCAGTTGGGTTCGGAATTTTGAGTGAATTTCAAGGAATTCGGGCCCACTGAAACCGAATAGTTTTGAAATTCGATGGCTATTTTGACAAAATTTTGAAACAGGGTGGCACTCATACTCCATCCACTAAGGGTCGTTCAAATGATGACATTGAGTACCCGACATATATTGAGACTAAAGAGGAGAGGGCTCAATATTGACAGGCGGCCTTAGGTTCGAGACAAACCCAACGAGAGCGAGCAGAGAGAGGGTGGTCCTGGATGGATGCCAGCGCAGATGTCAGCCAGAGGTTACAGTGGTGCGTTAGGAGCTGATAATGATGAGTTTAGTTGGACAAGCGAAGAAGAGATAACTTGGACAAGCGAAGACGATTAATTGCCTTCTTTGTGATGAAAACAATTAAATATATGATCACCATAAAGTTTTTTATTTATTTATTGGTATTCCACCTTGGTTATCATGGTCCATGCAAGCTTACTGTGTGTTTGGTGTGTGTTTCTTAAAATAATTCATGTAAATATGTATGCACAACTATAAAGGCCTTAAATTCAAAAATTCAAAAATTCAAAAAAGAAACCCCCCCCCACCCCCCCCCCTTTTTATTACTTCAAAATTTTTACAATAGTTTGATTGAAATTTTGGTTTCGATTTGGACCGAACCCAGACACGGAACCGAAATTTAAAATCATAACATGCTAAAATTTGGGAGGCTTACAATTTATTTTTGTTTATTATGTATTGCATGATGCATATCCTTTATAGACTTAGTCCTTAAATCCTTCTACTTTGGTTTCTTTAATCCTGAGACTTGAAATTTTCTTGATGCGAGTTAATCAAATATTAATTCAACCAAAGAAACTAAGTCCACTCTTCCTCCACACAAGTATAACATCTATAGGAAATAGTTCTGGCTGCATTAAGAGTAAATCTCTCCTGGGAATTTTTTTATCAAATAGAACTTTCCAGTGGGGGGAAAACTTATCTTTGCATTGTATTATCGACAAGGGAAAGTTCTTGCAATCGTGCATTCAAGCTTGAAATCAATGAGGAATGTCGTATGAACTTTGCATCACAAGAGCTTGTACTTGTAGATGAGTTGGTGTTGGAGGTTGAGAAACATCTAGATCCATACCATGTGGATTGGATAAACGACACAATTATTGCAGCTGGTTTCTAAAGTCTAGTTTTCAGTGGAAAAGAGTTACATAGAAACTATTTGGTGTATGTCGGGTGTCCCAATGTTGTAGTTCTTTGATTAGAGGGTAAAGTATGATCAACTTGAAAATAACTATACTTCAATCAGTCTATGCATAAGGAGTAGAAGATATTTTATAACCATGAAAAAAAACTTAATTCTACTCAAAAACATGTTCAAATCAAGAAGAAAAGATTCCAAACCTCATGGTGAAGAAAGCAAAGCATGTGGAAGAGGAAATAAAAGAGATCCTTAGAAACTTTCAAAGAAGTATCAAAGATCTCAGATATACAAAGTATTATAAAAATCATAAATAATAAATAATAGGGAAAGAAAATGGTAAAAATAAAATGAGGCGCTATTCCACATTATAGTCTACATCGTAGAAATAATCTAAGACAAAAGGTGTAAGGTGTCTCAAATACCAAGTTTACTAAACAAGTAACCAACTAGTTCAAGCATCAAACTATCGTCTATCATATACAGAGTATCAAGTGTTTATTATTATGTTTTCATAAGCATCAACTATATTCAAATTTTAAAAGAAACTAGTGATCGGTAACAAATATTAGCATGATAAGTATCAAGCTTCTTATTCAAGGTAAAAATATACCACATGTAGGATAGCTTAAGTAAAAAACTCAAAATCCTTGGAAGTTTAACTTTAAAATAAGATACTAGTCGGTAAGAGTCAACCCCCAAAAATGTGAGTTAAGGCTCACCGAGAGCTGAGGTACAATACCACTACCTCTAAAAGGCCTTTAAACAAAAAGATGACTTCTTGACCCCTAATTTGAGTTCTAGAATCATTTTAGCATCAATAATGATCAAAACCTAGGTTTTGTTGTGATTCCTATTCATGTATGCCAAAGAAATTGTTATTCTGAATCAATCGACATCTACTAAACAAGTAGTCTCATACATAATACGATTATAGGATAGAAGTCAAGAGTCTTTCGAAAATCCATCATCGACCAAACATCCTTTCAAACTCACATCTTATTACCCTCATTAGTAATATGATATCTTCATTTCTATCCATTACATTGCCTTCAGTTGAATTCAACATCCCTTCCTTTTTGTAGAATAAAAAGGAAGGGAGGTTAAGAAGGGCTAGGATTTGTTCACTTTCATACATAATACGTTATAGATGGAACAAACGGAGGGCCCTGATGGCCTCATGGTGTAATGTGATGCTCGGAACCTCAACTTCCTGACTTTAGCTTTCTCAGAGGGCTATGATAGCCTCATGGTGTAATGTGATGCTCGAAAAACTTCCTGAAATTTTAGAGCAGAGAGGGAGAAAGGGCCGGGTGGTCGGACAAAGACAGATAGAACAAACGGCTATGATAGCCTCATGGTGTAATGTGATGCTCGAAAAACTTCCTGAAATTTTAGAGCAGAGAGGGAGAAAGGGCCGGGTGGTCGGACAAAGACAGATAGAACAAACGGAGGGCTCTGATGGCCTCATGGTGTAATGTGACGCTCAGAACTTCAACTTCCTGACTTCTTCTTTCTTATTAGGCGGTACATATGAGATGAGCTCAGACGCTTCGAACCAGAAGTCTGCAGAGATGTGTTATATTATTATACTAGAAAAGGACGGCAAACCAACAGCTCCGCCTCCGACTGATTGCCCCCGCATGCACGAGCAAGAAAGAGAACCAATGAGTGCATGCAGCATTAAAGACCAATAGGTGCATCCAGCATCAAAACCCAATGGGAGGAGCGTGAACAAATCCTAGCCCTTCTGTATCCCCCTTCCTTTTTACTCTACAAAATCATATTTGACACCATTCAAAATGCAGATAGGCTTTCTCTATGTCATCGACATGATCATAAGGCGATCTTACTTAGAGGCTAGAGCAAAGTAACCAACTCTGGATACTTCCAACCCTCTATTCCTGAAAGCATCTCTAAAGAACATCATAATCCTATTGAGACTCGAGATGAAAACAATTTAAGCATCGCTCATTAGCAATTGTGACTTCCTTCACATTTTATAATTTTGAGAATTTTTGCAAGCAGGATACCAAAAACTCTACTCAGTGAGTCTCAGCATTCAATCTTCAGAAGTAAATCACTAGTTATTTCCAGTTTTTTTTTCCTTTTAAGAAAAAGCACAAGAGAATTGAAACAATCAGAATCCAGTACTCACGGAAGATTTGTCCTTCAGAGACGCTCGCAGCTCCTCGTTCTCCTTGGCCATCTCGTCATACATCTCCATGAATCTCTCCCGATCCCGCTCATACAAGGTGCATTCCTTCTCTATCTTGGCGATTTGTCCCTTCAGCGCTCCATACTCTGCTACAATCACCTCCTTCTCCTCGACGCACCTCTTCACACCCTGGGCGCTCATGCTCGCTTCCGCCTATCACCACCAAATCAATCAAGACCCCATAAGGAAGGAAAGAAACCCCTAAACCCGATCAAAGGGGAAAGATTTGGGAGGAGGGAGGAGAACCCTAGATTGGTTGAGGCGCTTGCCCGTCTGCTCGAGGCGTTCCTCGAGGACGAAGATCTGGTCTTGGAGGCGCCGGTGAGCGTCCTCGGAGGCGAGGAGCTTCATCCGCAGGGTCTTTTCGGGGACGGAAAGGCCCAGCGAGCACTCGATTGATGCCCTGATGTACTCGTCGGCTTCAGGGGGGAGATCCATGTCGTGATGCTGGAGGGCGGAGGAAACCCTAGGATGCAACGAGGCGATCGGCAAACAAAGAAGCCCTAGAATTCGAAGACAAGAGCATGGTGGAGAACCATGGAGACAGTGGTGACTGAAAGAAGGAACCCTTGGAGCGGTGAGCAAAGGGGTGTCGACTGTCGAGGACTGAGGGGGAGGGAAAGAGTCGTGTGCTGTTTCTGAAAAAGGAGGGCCTAAATTACAATTTTACCCCCCTGAAGTTTAGCCCAAACCAAAATCACTTAACCCATTTGACGCTTTTTTATTCCAAATGGATCCCTACAGTTTTAAATGTTGGCACAGATACCCCCATTGTCACATAATAAATTTCCTCTCTTGGAAATCTAAATCTAATAAAAGACTGATTTTTTTTTTTTCAATCAATAAAAAACTGAATTGAAGAGGGCAAATTGTAGTTTATTAAATATAAGGGGGTTAAGTGTTTTTGGGATAAATTCAAGAGGTAAAGTGTAATTTAAGAGTTGAGTGTTTAAATGGACAAGGGGAAGAGCCTCCGTTCCACATGTCCGGATCTCGCATATATACCAGGAAGGCAATTCTGTGGCAGATTGGTTGGTGGGGTTTGCTCGGGCTTCCAAGTCCGCTCGACTTTGAAAATCAGGCTTTTCCACCATAAGTGGTGCAATGGACTCAGTGTGACTATAGTCCTTGTACACACGTTGGGTGTATACTCGTTGATGTAATCCTTTTGACTTATTAGTGCAATCCGGTCACAAAAAAAAAAACTTGATACACACGCGGCATAAAGTAATGGATTTTTTGGGGGGCATTTTGGCTTACCCCCAATTTTATGTCGGTATTTGAGTTACCCTCACTTTTCTAAAAATTTGACTTTTTTTCCCATTTTGTCACTTGATCATGAGCGGCCGCTAGTCAATAGCCTCGAAATATAATTGGATCATTTTACCCTTCACTCTTTGACTATGGTACATTTGTTACATTAGGGAGGGGGGTTCATAGCCCCCTCCTCGCTGGCGGTACATGTGTTAACATCATATTTTGACCTACACCCCCCCTTGCATTGCTAACGACCCCTGTCGGAGAAGCAAGTGCAGGGGAGGGGGAGCTTATAGCCCCCTCCTCATTGTTGATGGCGCTTATCAAAGAAGGAGGTGGGGGGAGAAGCTCCTCCCCTTCGGTGGTTGGTGTCAGCAAAGTTGCAGAGGAGGGATTGAGTCTGGTGTTTTCGTAGTCGATCGTGGGGGAGGGGGCTCATCCCCTTCTCGTGGTGGGGCTCAGATTGAGGGAAGAAGGAGGAGGAGGGGGCCAATGTCATCCCTTCCTCCCTGTCATACCCCTTTAATTTGGGAAAGAAAAATATGGGAAGAATTGGGCCGGAGCTGCGCCTCTTTCTCTTTTTGATAGCCATCACTCATGTGGGAGAAGAGAGGCTCAAAGAGAGGAGGGGGCCGGATCCATGGCTGCCTTTTCCTCTACATCCCTCATGGCCAATCTTGGTGGGGGGAGAAAGAGACCTCCCTTCTTCATATCTTGGGGAGGAACCAAACCCTAGCTCCTCCCCTCTCTTTCTTTTGAGTTGCTGATTTTAATCTTTCGATAATGGCAAGGATAAGCAGATCGCGGAGGAGGGATTCGATCTATCCCCGCATCTCCTTGTTTGACGGGCACCACTAGCAACGAGGAGATGGCTATGTGCTCCCTCTCCCCTGCACTTTCTTCTCCGATAGGTGCTGCAAACAAGGGGGGATAACTGAAATACGTAAGTCGAAATATGCTGTCAACACGTGTATCGCCAACAAAGAAGCAGGGGTTGTGAACCCCACCATATCCCTGATGTAAACACATTTACCATAGTCAAAGAGTTAAGGTTAAAATGATTCAATCATATTTTGGGGATGTTAACTAGCAATCGCTCACTGTCAAGTGACGGAGTGGTAGGAGAGTAAAGTCAAATTTTGAGAAAAGTGGGGGGTAGCTCAAATGTCGACATAAAATTTGGAGGGGAGAGGGGGTAAGTCAACATGCCCCTTTTTTATGTGTATAAAGTAATGGATTTGATTGTGGTAAAAGCAATGCTTGGTAGCTCATAGTATGCGGGTCTATCTATTTGCACCTATGGAATTAGTGATGGCACCAATTTTTTTAGGGAACTTAGCCATGAGTCCTTTTGAAAAAAAAACATGTAAAGTTTAAGGACATATAACTTATCAATTTTGTACCAAGTCCCTCCTCGAAAACCATATTACTACAAGTCCTCCCAACCACCGGTTTGATTTTTCAAACCGTCCAAATAACAAAATACCCCTATCCTCTTGCTACTATATTATGCAAATCTTTGCCTATACAAATTTGTATATATTGTTACTCTTTACTATATGGATTTCACTAGAGCAAAAGAAAATCTAAAGCAAGACTTATCAAGAAAACAAATGGCTACAGTAATTTCACATTAGCAAGACTAACAACATGCAATGCAAAGAGTAGCAATTACTACAGTGTACATCCAGATTGTATATACTTTCATGCACAACCACCTGTAGGGATAAAATGGGTACTGAAAGTTCATTTGTTACCGAGGGGCTTTTCACACAACTGGAATTTTGTTTGTCCTTCAGATACCACAACATTCGCTGCAAGGACCTTAGCCACATTAGCCCATTTTTTTTATTCAATGTTTCTCCTCATCCCCAACCTAGCTTAAGCCGGTCAACATTGATGTCGCCCTCCTCTTCCTCCTTCCTTCTTTCTTTGTTGCTCCTTCTTAGTCCTCCTTCCTTTCTTCCACCTCTGTCTCCTCCTCCCTCCACCTTTATCATCTTCCACACATCGGAACCTAAGCCATACGGTCTCTTTCCATAACAAATACTCCTCTCTCTCTCTCTCTCTCTCTCTCTCTCTCTCTCTCATATGCATACTATTGTACTATATAACCAAGTTGCTTAAACCAATGGTTGGACCAGATTGAACCAAAGCAGCTCCTACGTTGCTCTAATGAACAACTTGTTTTTTTTATGTTATTTTGATTTTGCCCCCCAAATTTTGCCTTGAATTAGACTTTACCCCCCATGTTTTCATTAATTAGAGTTTACCCCCCAAAACTAACTGTTCCGTCAGCTCACCATCTAAGAGAAAGGGTGAGCTGACGGAAAAGAAACAGTTTTTGGGGTGAGCTGACGGAACAGTTAGTTTTGGGGGGTAAAGTCTAATTAATGAAAATATGGGGGGTAAAGTCTAATTCAAGGCAAAATTTGGGGGCCAAAGTCAAAATAACCCCCTTTTTTTTACAACATTGGATGTTACCTCTATAATTACTAACAATTTGCTAGGTTATTGGGAAAATCCTCCAATGATCACCAAATGTGTAATTACACGTTTAATATTCTAAAATGTTGTGGACATTCAAATTGTTTAAAGGGTGCCATCACCTATCTATACTATATACTAAAACGGAAGCCTTACAAGGAGCTTCCGCCATGTGGCAGAACATTAATTTTAATTTAAGCCTCATAAGTACTAACACGTGGAGCTCTATTGAAGACGGGTTATGTAAATGAAAAGTTAAACCCATTTCACTATGAACCATTTCACCCGATGCCCATAAATGGAAAGTTAAATCCAACTCTCCGCATGCCCATTAATGCTCTCATGAATCATGATCTATTCTTTTCTTAATGGTGTTTGATTTCTCCCATTTCTCCCAATGCCCATAAATGAAAATTTAAATCCATTTCATCCCCATTAATGTATGCCCATAAATAAAAATTTAAATCCATTTCTCCCATTACTACTAGTATTGAACCCGTGCAATGCACGGAATAAAATATTAAAACTATAAATAATAATATATTATAAAATTTTATTTATGGGCATACATTAATGGGGATGAAATGGATTTAAATTTTCATTTATGGGCATTGGGAGAAATGGGAGAAATCAAACATTAAGAAAAGAATAGATCATGATTCATGAGAGCATTAATGGGCATGCGGAGAGTTGGGTTTAACTTTCCATTTATGGGCATCAGGTGAAATGGTTCATAGTGAAATGGGTTTAACTTTTCATTTACATAATCCGTCTTCAATAGAGCTCCACGTGTCAATACTTATGAGGCTTAAATTAAAATTAATGTTCTGCCACATGGCGGAAGCTCCTTGTAAGGCTTCCGTTTTAGTATATAGTATAGATCTGTATCATTATTAGTGACGATTAAGCACCTGAAAAGGCATTATAAGCCAGGGTATCAAGGCATGAAAAGCAACCCTCCAACTCCTCATTTCCCTGGATCAAGCTTTATCAAAGATCGATGACATCCGACGCCGCCGAAGCCTGCAGAGAATGTGTCATATTATTATTATACTAGAAAAGGCCGGAAGACCGACTGCACCGCCTCCGGCTGACTGCCCTGCGTGCGGGCACGAGAGTACCAATGGATGCATACAGTATTAAAAGAGTTCAGATCTCCTGCAGTCGGTGGGCCCAATGCACAACACAGCCGCACGACGACAAACGACCCGAAAGTTAATCCTACTCTAGCCTACTGCATGCGGCAGTGATGCGCACCGGGCCCAATGCCCACCGACCATGGCCGACTGACTGGAGGAGATCTGAACTGGTATTAAAAACCAATAGGTGCATCCAGCATTAACCCCAATGGGAGGAGAGTGAACAAATCATAGCCCTTCTTTATTTCATCTCTAAATCAATCACAGCCACTCCTCGTCTAAAAACCCAGCTTTATTATATAGATATCTAACTATACATCTCCACAAGTGCAAAAAAAAAAAAAGAGAAAAAAATTGATAACCGGCGTGTATAACAGGTAGCATGACCGGCCTATACAAAGGTACCAGGTGTTCAATTGGCCGGTCATGTTATACTGTTATACAAGCCGGTCAACAGTTTTTTTCTCAAAAAGAAACATATGAGAACAACACCAAGCAGAACATTATACACCAGACTTGTATATTTATACCAACAAGTTATGTAAAAGCGCGGGTGTGCATGCGCGCACACACAGACGCAACGGAAGCCATTTATAGGCCGGGGTTCAGAAACAGGAGAAACAAGAAAGAACAGCTTTTCCTAATTCTATGTGGGAGGAGAACCAAACAATCTACACATCCTGACTTCACCTTCAAACTCCCCGTTTCATGCCTTCACTGCATTGCACACCACCGACTCCTGGCGCCTTTCCGATCATTACAAGGCTAATCACCTGGGCAAGAGATTTTACATAGTAGCATAAGAAAGCAATTCAACTAATTGGGCCAAGCCTCGTCAAATAATTAAGCAGACTCCCGAGAGAGCAATGCCTACTTGAAACACACAGGGGGGGGGGGGGGGGCACAAAGCTGGACGCCATGCCGCCGATGTGGTGTGCATAAAAAATTTTGCACTGAACAGTGACCGATGCGTGCTACGTTGGTACTGTGTCAGGCTTTGTGTGTTTAAATATCATTTTTCTTCCCGATATTATGAAGTCGTGCAATGGGCGGACCAGATTCCCAATATAATCCCATTTTGCAATAAGGATCCATTTGGTTAGGGGAGTAGTAGTTACACTTGTACTTGTAATTACAACTACAAGTAGTAGTAACTACTGTAGTTGAAGCTACAGTTGTTTGTTTACCTTCTCCACCGACGAACAGTCGAGATTTTATTTTGGTTTCCAAAGAGAGAAATCCTAATACGACCCCCTCAGATCTGATGCAGTCAGGAATAACATAGTTTGTACTCCAATCTAACATAGTTTGTACTCCAATCGTTTTTCAAGGGAATTGAAACTATAGTAGTTTGGCAAGTTCTGTATTTTGACTTACAGGAGATGACTACAACTACATGAACTAAATGGATGTGTTGTGCTACAGTTTGAAATTGAACTACAAGTCTAGAACACCCCCAATCAAACGGACCCTTACTGTAGAAGACGATCTACATGTCATTGGAGTCAAAAGAGATGCTTCAAAAGGACAGCCAGCTTAGCTTTCACAACTGGATTTTAGCAAACTGCTCTATTTTGATAACATTTATGTATGTTTAGTCTATCCATCTTAACAGGTCTAGTTTCCTCACCTCTAGTGGTGTTGCTCGAAAACAAATGGACTTCGGATGATAAAGATTATCTATAAGATTTTTTTTTTTTCACTACTAGAAATACCTAGGAGCAGCATGCTGACGTCCGTGATCGCTCGGGTGGTCTATCAGCAAGAACCATCCCTGCCGGATTCTGAGCTGGCTGAGCACGAGGCAACCTTCTTGCTGCATCCACCAGAAGAAAAAGTACCACAAATCAAAATTTTCAGAGAAATGAAAAGGCTCACCAGTACATGCTTGAAATATTTTATTCAAGATATAATAAAACTGATAGTTCAAGATAAAGTACTGAAGGTCTCAGTCATGATAAATGAAACCCGTCATGTGACTATATCTCAACAATGTGCATTAATCAGGAATTCATTTGTAATACATGATCGAGAAGAAAACAGACCCTAATTTGCTAACTTTTCTGAGTACCACGAAAGATAAATTCCAACAACAGAACCTTATGCAAATTAAGAAAAGCGTGAAGTGATTTGTTTCCGTCCAGATAAGAAAAGGTAATGCAGGTGTAGACGACGATGATGCTGGACAATCGCTTGACGGGATGGAACCTATCAAAGCGAGCTCTGATACCAAACTGATGCATGATGGCCAACGCCTTTGTTGCGAGATCAGGAACCAGGGGGGGGAGGATGCCTCACACACAGAAGAACAGGGGGAAGGCGCATCTTTCACGCAAATGAAAAGCAATGAAGAGAAGGAGAAATCCCATCACAGGACACAAAAACTTGTATTAATCCATCTACACTGCATTACAAGAGGGGCTCAACGGCCTTTAAGTAAAAAGAAAACCAAAAGGATAAAGACTCTTAAGAGATAAAGCTCTCGTAATTTGAATTCCACACCTACGATTTTTCAGAAAAACAAGAGATAACTACCAACCCACCACACTTATCCAAAATCCTAACTTAAATTAACCTTAAATAATTAATCCGAAAATTAATTAATTAATTTGAATTCCATCTTGCGATTGCTTGCTAGGCGTGCCGAATGGGTGGGGCAGTTGAGCCAAAACACATAGGAGGTCCAGATGCTCCCGCATCACCTTGCTTTTAAAACAAAAAACCAAAATAACTATGTGACACGTCCAAACGAACCGATTTTGAATAATTATTAACCGACATGCCTCTAACCTTAACACAATACATTTGTAATTCAGGTTGAATTCTAACCGAACCCGACCAAGACTGAAACTAGATCAGGTCGGGTCAGGTAGAATATTGCCACCTCTAACCACCGCCAATACCTCTTACCAATTAAGAAGCTAGAACTAGAAACATTCGCTCTGGATTTTAAATAAAGCAGTTATAGGAAATGTTTACTCAACATTAATCTCGATATCAAGTTAACAAGAAACCCCAAGGAGTTCCCTTCACGTCATTCATAAATTAACCTTTTCCTGAACTGTAGGCCTTGAATTCTCACAGCACAAAATGAAAGAAATGGAAAGAACAATCGGTAATTCCAACATTAGAATTGATATTTGCCTATCCAGAATGAGGGGGCTAATCAATTACGTATAGATATCAGCAAAGAAGATGGCAGCAACAACAGTGAGTTTCTCTGTTACAACCTGCGTGTTAGTTATCAAATCCATCCATAAATGAAGACTAACAAAATCTAAAACAGCATAGCCATCTTTCCCTGATCAACAAAAAGATAATATCTACCCATACCTATTTCATAGAATATGTCATTCACATTGATAGCCGTTTTAGCAGAGGTTTCCATGAAGAAAAGACCATTCTCCTCAGCATATATTCGTGCTTCCTGCATGTTGAAAAGCTCAGCACGACTTGTGTAATATTTTTATCCAACTACATCTGACAAACAATCTAGAGCAATAATTCTTTCAATTCAATAACGACCCACTAAAATTGGTAATGTAACGTGGGGAAAAACTTGAAGTGAGAAATAAAACCTCCAATTCCATTCATCTTTCTTTTTTTACTTTCAGATAAACATTTTTTCCAAGGGAAAATTATTTTGTCTCGGTCTATTGTTGCATATAATTGGCCCCAGTGCATGTAGAACAACAGGTGCATATCAGCCTCAGTGCCAACCAAAAAATATGCTTACATACAACAGATTTTGGAGGATGATCAGTGTTCCTTCAAATTGTGGGTGCAATGGAAATGGCATTTGAATGAAACCTAAACAGTTGAATTCCATATCAATCGTGAGCACGCATATCCAAAATATTTGGGTTGAATTTCCTTCTTTGCCATTCATTTCAAACAATGGCTCAAGGGTTCGACCAAACACAAACTGATAGTACCAGTTTGGATTTCGGCCGAGCTGAACTGAACCCCCACCCTACACCAATCACCCACCAAACCGATATAATACCACGTTCTCCATTTATATAAGAAATAAGATGAAATAAAAGGGGACGGCAAAATAAAAATCTGTGATTTTATTTAAATTTTCCACCTAATATAGATTAAGAGATGCATATATATTATATATATGAGAAAGAACTATTTAAATTTTCTACCTAATATAGATTAGGTGATGCTTATATATATAAGAAAGAACCAAAACAACCTGAGACGACCCTACTCTTTTTATTTGAGAAACCACAGGAGAGATGAGTTTTTCTTTCATGGTGGAAAGTCACATATTAGTAGTCCTGCAAGTCCTGTTCCTTTGAGAAACTCCTACATGTGGTCCTACAAGGGCCTCACGTGCGCATCCCAAGTTCCCAACGAATTGTAGTCGGAACACTTTAGCACCACTTTTATTTTTTCCTTTCGGTATTGTTTGGATCCCGTGCAAACACGGGTGTGTTTCTATTTGTACAAGTACAAACAAAATTTTATGTTTGGTTGTTGCTTATTTAGATGTGCAACCAGTTGTACACGTTCAAATATGTCCCGCTAGCTAGTCTTTTGAGAATTTATCTCACCCCATGAACAAATAGAAACTCACCACTTATTTACACATATGGTCCCCAATTTAGATACAAACACATGTACAAATATGTACAAATGACATAAACAGACAAACACGTGCAACTATGAACGTGGGTTTTTTTACATATGCATTGCAAGAATACATAACCAAAGAATCACACGTCATATATACTCAACATCCAAACAAGCCCTTCATGTTAAGGAGTTAGTTGACTTTATACCAACCATCCATCTAAACAAATCTAAGTCTAATCATAGTCATCAATGGAACTGCAAATACACCCCCACACACACTAACACCACCAAAAAAAACAAAACAAAACAAACCACACACATGAAATTAATAAAATGTTCAATTACTTAACTAAAAAAAGGGAACCAAATTCAAATTAAGCCCAATTTACACTTCGTTTGAATCCTTGTCGCCCTTCTTTGGCCCTCGTCATTGCTCCTCAATTCAAATCCCAATTTCAACTTCGTTTGAATCCTTGTCGCCCTTCTTTAGCCCTCGTCATTACTCCTCAATTCCAATTGCATCGATTACCACCACCACCCCACCTCCAAAACTTGATTGTGAAGAATTCATTATGATACCAAAGTTATGAGGGACAAATATGGGGTCCCACAAAATAAAGAACTCGCTCTAGAAACATCAAGGGTAAAAATGATAAATCAGTTTTTATGGAGTAGATGGGTTGATGCATGGATGATATGGTTGGATAATGGATAGGAATCGAGGAAATACTTGACTCTGATATTTGGATCATCAGGATCGAATTAGCGGATCAAAAGTTACGGGATATGGCAGGTTGAGGGTTTTATATTAACTTGTGCAGATTGGACAACCAAACTTCAATCAAACGATGATCAATCAAGATTCGGAGGTCAGATCGTCACAAAATTTGGAGAGCAACTTAGTGACGTCGACATGCTTCAAATAAAAGCGAAACGAGACCGATCAAGATAGCGGATCGCCCTACATACCTCCCGGATTACAAGTTTGTCCTACAAGAGAACGAAGAATTCACCTTTGATGGATCGCCCTGCAGCCATTGATTGTACTTGCACAACGAGAACTAGCGTTTAAGGAAAAAAACATGGGGGAAAAAGAGAAGGGGGAGGATTTGGAACCCACCAGATTCGAGGAATTCACCTTTGATGGATTCCAATCCAATAAACCCTAAATGCTAACAAGCAACTTTCATTTTCATCATATAATCAGTCATAATCATAAAAAGAAAGATCGGGTCCTTAATCCATATATAATGGACCGATTTACATCCATAAGCATTCACGGATAATGTGGAACTAAAAACACACCAAAAAAGTGCCTTACTAAAAAACACCAAAAAAGTGCCTTGTTACCCAAGTCTAAAAATTGCTCTAATAATTGTAACGAAAATAACAAACTAAATAGGAAATAAATAAATGAGATAACGTATGGGCCGATCACTAGCGGAGCTTGTGCAATCGTAGGGTCCGATCCCCATCAAAGATCACATCCGATATTGACCTAGAAGTACTCTATGAAAGTTTATAACAATAAGAAAGCGAGAAACCTATACGTCTTCTAAAAAATTCAATGTTAATTTCCTTTTAAGTCTACAACGTTCTAATTGGAAAATTACACACAATTTTTTACTAGAAAAATTGTCTAACTTGTGCTCGAAAGCAAAGCACATCACATATGAGCAGAGAGTCAGAGACAAATGCATGCCTTATGCAATTCATAGGTTTCCAAAGAAATCCAACTTACGCTTGTTATAACACAAGTTGGAAGACTCCCATACATAATGAAGTCGTGACCAATTAACCATTCCTCAACTTCCATATGTATGTTATTCCAAAGACAAGAGTGAATCTCAACATTGAGGTGCTGTTTGCATGCTTGATATAGGATGTTATTTCTATAATTTGGAAGCACTACCACAGTATTCAAAAAAATAAAGATTGACCTAGAGAAAAAAGGAATAAAATATATAGAATTTAGTTGGACATTTTAGGGTAGTACACTTGCCTCAGCTGTCACCTTCCTTTTATCCTCCAAATCAGCTTTATTTCCTGCGAGAGCCGTCACCATGTTCGGATTACCTACACCAGATATCCATGCGACATAAAAGAATCAAGAAAAACAAATCAAGTAGCCAATTCCAATGCAAAACACAACTTTAAACAAAATAAATGGGTAAATTACATTTTTCCCCCCACAAGTTTAGCTCGAAAACACTTAAACCCCCCCTATAGTTAAAAAACTACATTTCCCCCCTTCAATTCAGTTTTGATCAGATAAAAATTACCCAATGAGGAAATTAAGTAGTTGACAAAAGGGGTGTATTGTGCTAAAATTTCAAACTTTAGGTCGATTTGGAACAAAATAAACTACAGGGAGGTTAAATGTTCTTTAGCTAAACATCAGGGGGGGCAAAGTGTAATTAGCCTTGGCATGAATCTAACCCTGCTTCTTCAGCTCTTGCACCCATTTCTTAGCTCGCTCAAACGACTCCTGGCATCCGAAGATAAAATCAGGCAACTCAATACAGGAATTGAACTCCGGAAAGAACTGAGAAACGGAAGCGGGGCGCGAGGGTTACCGTGGTGGTGATGTCATACACGATGATGGCCGCGGCGGCTCCGCGGTAGTACATGGGAGCGAGGCTGTGGTACCTCTCCTGCCCGGCGGTGTCCCAGATCTCGAACTTCACCGTCGCGTCGTTCACCGCCAGCGTCTGCGAGAAGAAGGCCGCGCCGATGGTGGACTCCTGCGATCGAAGCCCAAACAACGGATGAATTCCGGAAACCCTAAGGGCTGGCTAGCGGGGGGGAGGGAGGGACCTGGAATTCAAGGAAGTGGCCCTTGACGAATCGGAGGACGAGGCTGGACTTCCCGGCGCCCATGTCGCCGAGGAGGACCTGCAGTTCAACGGATCGGGAATCGGGGATCGGCGATCGGAAGAATAATGGAGGACAATGAGAAATTGAGAAGGGGGAGAGAGGGGGGTTGACTCACGAGCTTGGCATTCAGGCTGTTGTTCCCGATGGTGGCCATGGGAGATGTAGAGAGAGAGAGAGAGAGAGAGAGAGAGAGAGAGGGGGGGGGGGGGGGGGGAGAGAGAGAGGAGAGAGAGAGGCGGAGGAGACGGGGTTTCGAAGAAAGGAAGAGGGCCTTTTGCTTCGATATTGATTAAAGTCCTCTTAGAGGATCACTTGGATCTAATCAATAATCTATTGGCGAAGAATTATAGCTAACCAATCCTCCTCCCTAAAATCAGTTGGAGTGGCTATTTCTTTGAGTAATAACACCCGGGTGTTCCTATTTGCACCTCCTCCTTCCTCCACCCCAACAAATTGATAGGACCCCCCAACTTAATCAATGAAGAAATATTTGATGTGTCCCCGCAGCATCGCATGCAAATTAATATGCACATCGTGTCGGTCGCTTCCAACCAATATTTTGTCAATTGCGCTCGTCCGACAAAATGTGGCCCATGTTGTCGGACGAGATCGAATGACATGTATCTCAGCTTGTCGGACATAAGCAACCGACAATCACATCGGTGAGGGCAATCAAGTAGGGAGGAGAAGGAAGAAGAGGGTTCAAGAGGAGGCAAACACGTCTATGAGGTGTACTATTAAAATAGAGATAATAGTAAAACTAAAAAATGGGCTAGGGTGTGTGAACTATGCGGATGACATGGGGGTGTCCTTTATCATTTCAATAAATTATGTAGAAATTCTTGGTTTGGAAAAAAATCCTCTGCCCATGAAAAAGAGTCCTCTTCTATTAATTATTGTAATCTACTCAGCCAATTTTTCTCCTAGGGTCGGATAAAGCCCGAACTTACTACTTTATCAAAATGCCATCACCAAATACAACTATGCATGTGTATTACAATCATTAATTTTACCTAATAAATATATCATTTAACTTTTTTAAAAAAATTAATTGAAGATGGGCATGATTTCCAATTTGATATGAGGATTCATTGCCTGGGAAGGAAAAAATTAAGAAAATATGTAAGAAGTTGTATTGTGTGAAAAAATTTCATGTATAGATTAAGTTGTTGAAGAAATGGTCCCAAACAAGCCACATACAAACTTCAAGGTTCGTGCACGAAGGAATGACGAAAGACAGAGCACAAGAGCGAGGAACAAGTCTGCCAGAAGGATCGTGCGCACGACTATCCCAGGTCGTGCGCATGACTGTCATTGGCAAAAAAGTTGGGTGAGAAATCAAGACTAATATTGCGCACGATCTTCCTAGGTCAGCGCGCATGACTTAATCTGGCAACACGCAGGTGAGGCAGTTCGACTTGTGTTTTCTCGTAAGATTTTTTTTACAACTTGAATATGAATATGTGCCTATAAATATGAGGGTTTAGGACAAACCTAAGTGCATAAGAGAGAAAATATCAAGTCTCTATTAGGCTTTAGAGGGTAGCCATCATTAAGGGAGATGGAAAGGAATCCATTGGAGGCTTGAGGGCTTCGGCAAGGGTTTTCATCTTGTTTTTTGAGGTGAGAGGACTGCGAGATCTATTTTCTTGTGGGGGGGGGGGGGATATCTCTTTTTGTGTGTATGAGAGATTGATAGAGATAAACATACGTGTACTTGGGTTTGTCATAATAGTGAATATATTGATCGTTGTTGCCGAATATCATTGTGTATTTGATTGCTTGTGTTTTATTTTATTTTATTTTATTTTGACCGACAAAAAAAACGCAAGTAATCAAATACACAATGATATTCGGCAACATCAATAGATTCACTATTATGGTGGTGTATTTAATTGCTTGTATTTTATTTATTAGTTCATCTTTTTGGTGGTGGTAAGTCATCGTTTTCTCTATGGTGGTTCTTCGCATGTCATTTTCACGCTCCTTTTGCTACAGAAGAGCCTTGGATCAGAACAAATTGATATCAAAGTTAAGATTCGGAGTGATACCAACAAATTAGTATTAGAGCATCTTGTTGGTGACTCGGAAATGCTAATTCGATGACGAAGAATTTGAAAATAACGACCTAAGGATCAAACCTACAATTCGAGATCGAAAAGTTCGATAGCCAAATCAATTTTGGCTTGTGACAAATACAAGTTAAGGATGCATTGATTCAATGCGGATTGTACAAAAATCTGAAGGACGTCAAGCCGGACTCAATGTCGGACGACAATTGGATTGAGTTTGATTTAAAGATGGCGAGCACGATTCGAATGTGTCTTTATGAATGTTATGTTTGCAAACGTCTCCAGGAAGATCTCCATGGCAAAGCTTTGGGAGAAGTTGAAGAGTATGTACATGACCCGGTCGCTCCTGAACCAATTGTACCTAAAGTAGCAGACCTATGCTCTTTAGATGGCAGAAGGTATAAGGATTGTAGAGCATATCTTGGTCTTCAATCAACTATCGGAAGAATTCTTTAATGTCAGTGAAGACATAAAGGAAACAGATAATACGCTACTTCTTCTTGGATTTTTACCTCGATCCTACAAGCATCTGAATGTCACAATGCTCTATGGGAAGGAATTCATCAAGTTGGAGGATGTCACGGGTGTTGTAATTGGATTCGCTTATCAGAGTCGAAGCGGAAGCAAAAGATAGATCTGAAGATCATATGGTGTATGTTTCATTACAATTAATTCTACAAAATAATCTACATGCAAATTTATGATCTTAGCATATGTGCGGACACCCTAGAGGCATACTACGATCTATGGAAGACATGCATGCATCTAGTTAGGTATTTAGAATCATCATACCTTGTGAATCTATGATCCGAAGAGAACAGAACGATGAAGAACCGCACTTGAATCGCAAGGGACGTTGTCGGATAGCACCTTGTCCTTTGCGAATTGAGGAATCCTCGAAGTCCTACCTCTGAGTGCAAGGACTACGAGCCGACGGAGGAATTTGTTGCGAAGACGATGGCGAGCCGCGAGATCTCCTCCTTCTCTTTCTCTCTTCTTCCTTCTCCTTCCTTCCTCCTTCTTCTTCCTCTTTCTTCCTTGGCCGAAACCTCAGAGAGGGAGAGAGGGAGAGGGGGTCGAGTTTTAGGAGAGGGGCAAAGCCTAGGGCCGGCCCCTCCCCCTCCAATCCTCTTATAGGGCCGGCCTCCTAGTGCTACAAGCAAGCTAGGGCCGGCCCTAAATGGATAGGGATGAGGGGGGCGGTTTTTAGGGTTTCCAAGTGTCTATCGTGAAGCCTGGACGAAAACGCCCTTTACGAAAAGTGAAAAACTGAAAGAGAGATTGAGTGAGGTGTGTTACTTGGAATCGAGTTCCGTCAGTGTCTATGAGCTCCTGGAATTATTTCGCTCATTCTAAGATCCATATTCAATATATTCTGAGTCATATTTCAATATTTACCAAAATACCCCTACGACCCCTAACACATGTGAATTAGGTTCTTAGGCTCCGGGCTTGCGCTCTATCGCACTACTTCGCATCCAACGTATCCATCCAGGTCGGGGAACAATTCCTATATGCAACGACAGGGTGGAACCTTCAGGGTTCACGATCTCTAGCTCCAATCGGATCCCTAATTAACTGTTCCGGTGACATACCGAAAGTTCCGTTAATCAGCCCTAATCCGATTAACCCGCGTAACCACCCAGAGTGCGATGCGAGTTGAACTCTAGTGATCCTAAACTTATGTTACTCCCTCGTAACCCTGTTCTCTACTATACTCTGATAATCCTTAGTCCCTCCTATTACTGGTGCCATGATACGACTCAGGCGGTGGGAAGCACCGTCAGATCCCGATTGATCATCTGACTAGGAATTGATAACTTGTCATCTATAATACCACACACCTTCTGGTGCTATGCCTAGCATCCGGAACATCATCAGTCATACTGATAACCACCAGGCCTGGGTTAACTGTGTGGACATATTGACTCATCAAAACGCACCCATCCAACACTGGATGTCGGATAACCTGTAGGGATTACATGTCACTCAAGCGCCAGCTGGGTAACCCAACGTACCGTGATATTGGACTATGGAAGGTCCGCACACGTTGGCACATCAAAGCACCACACAACTGGTTGGCCCAGTGTACATGGTCTCTCAGGGTTAAGGACAGATTATCTATAGTAGTAAGACGGTTCATGCACCAGTGTCTGAACCACTGAACTGTGCACCGTCTTGGTTCCTGTTCAACATGATCATCGTGCTTGGTCAGGTGAATGGGAATCCCATGTTCCCGTGGTGGAGACTTCACCACATCCTCTACCTGCCAACAGCTTATTCTCGGTGAAGCGACCTCCATCACTATAGTTGTGAACTAATTCTAGGTCTACACAGAACTGGTCCACTGGGTCTCCCAAGTATGGATCCACCATGCGCCCCAGTGGCCTACTGTGTTCCCTAGGGTCCTTTATTATATGTGTATTAATATATACCAAAGTAGTATTCTAATTAAAGCAATAATCAAAGTCATCTTTATTAATGTTAATACAGAAAATCCACGCTCAAAACACACGAGCTACAACAACGGGTACACTTCTCATTGAATGGGACGTGCGAGGTGGGTGGTGACAACCAATCCAATACGCTAACAATAGTTGCAGGGGTGAAGAAGAATAAGAGATAAGACACTTTGTTGAAAGTGCGATAGATCTGGACACTTCAAGTCAGAGTGTAAGTAGAAAGGTGTAGCAAGACTGGATTGCTCAGGATCATCCAAATGATAAGATGACGGATCTATCGGTTATGCCTCATCGAGGGATTCAGATGAGGGGGTTTTTCTCATGGCTACCAATAATTCTATATCAGCTCAGGACTAGATAATCGAAAGTAGAGACACATATAATATCTGTTTACACATGGCATGGTTCAACAAGTATGCAGAGTGCGATGGTGGTAGGTTGATGGCTCCAAGGTGTCGATAAGAGGAGTCGGGGATATTCGACTTGAGATGTCTGACAGGTAAGTACAGACACTCAAAGATGTCTGTTATGTTCCAGGATGGAGAGGAAATCTAGTCTCTCTTTTTCAGGCTAGAATCTCTCGGATGCACCTTCACCAGTCAAGGTTAATTTATGGAAGTTTAGGACGGAGCTTCAATGATCATGAAGGAGATTTTGGGTAATGACCTATACAGATTAGCCGGGAGGGCGACAGCACATACGCAGTGTTAAAAAAAGAACAAAGGTGTAAGTAGAGCACGCTCAAGGACGTAGATGATCAGGAAGTAGGTTCCAGTAACCAAGTCGAAAAACTTGAGTAATCACCAAAGTCGACGATTGGGCTCTTGGTATAGGGGCAAAGGCAACGGTGACGATAAGACGATAGATTCACTGTTCAAAGAGATGGAGCTTGTATTCAAGATGGTGCTAATGTCTATTTTGAAGTCAAGGTGGATATTGTTGAAGATATAGCCTCAAACAAGCCACATACAAACTCCAAGGTTCGTGCGCGAAGGAAAGGTGAAAGACAGAGCATAGGAGTGAGGAACAAGTCTGCTAGAAGGGTTGTGTGCATGACTGGTATCGATAAAAAAGTCAGGCAAGAAATCGAGACTGATCGTGTGCACTATCTTCCTAGTCGTGCACACGACTTAGTCTGGCAGCACGCGGGTGAGGTGGTTCGGCCTATATTTTCTCATGGGATTTCTTATACAACTTGGATACGAATGTATGCATATAAGTAGGAGAGTCTAGGACGAACCTAACTGCACAAAAGAGGAAATATCAAGTATCTATTAGTGTTTAGAGAGTAGCCATCATTAAGGGAGAGGGAGAGAAATCCGTTGGAGGCTTGAAGGCTTCGTTAAAGGTTTTATTTTTGTTCTTCGGGGTGTGAGGGCTGCAGGGATCTATTCTCTTGTGAGTGGGGGATATCTCTTTTGTGGTTGTATGAGGGATTGATAGAGACAAACATACGTGTACTCAGGTTTCCCCATACTAAGAAATCCATTGATCATTGTTGTTGGATATCATCATGTGTGTGATTGCTTGTGCTTTGTTTATTTGTTTGTCTTTTTGGTGATGGTGAGTCGTCTTCTCCGTGGTGGTTCTTCGTATGTTGCTTTTGTTAGAATTGGTGAGGTCTACAGCTCGTAAAACCTATAGTTTAGCTATGTATGGTTGATAGTATAAGATTGCATCTAGGTACGTACCTTAGTACGTGTTCTGATTACAGAACAGAGAGCCATGGCTACATGGTAATCCTCTTGAGTGGGAGACTCAAGGGACTGGTCCCATGTAACCTAAATACGTTCGCAGCTCTGATTAGGGTTGGTTGCCCTATCAGGATAAGCTGTTGGGATGACAGAGCATGGTGTCTCCACCACGGTCATTACCAGGCACAGTGTCTGTGGCCGAACGGAACCAACACGGTGCACAGATCGATGAGCAGACATCGGTGTACTAAACCGTGTTTCTGCTTAGGGTAAAATGATCCTAAACCCTGAGGAACCATGTCTGGTGGACTAACAGTTGTGTGGTGGTTTGGCGCACCAATGTGTGAGGATCCGGATGCAGTGATCCAAAACCACGGTGTACTGGGTTACCCGGCTGGCGTTGCATCAGCATGTCACTCCTGCAGGCTATCCACACCCCTAACGGGAGGTGCGTTCCTTGGTTTGACCTACGTCGTATTAAACCCTGGCCAGGTGGTCATCAGTTGGACTGGTGACGGATCCGGTTGCTCGAAAGAGTAATCGGAGATACGATGTATGTGGTCAACCTGGAAGGAACCGAGTCATATGAGCACTCGAGTCTGACGGTATTCTCCACCGCTCGAGTTGCGTCATGGCACCAGTGGAGGGACAGCGAGTTTACCATACTAAGCGGAGAGCAGGGGTATGTGGGAGAACATAGTAAGTCCGGGGGGATTGGAGTACAGCCTGCGTCGCACTCTGGGTGGCTACGCAGGTTAACTCGGACTCAGAGGATCGATGGTACACTCGGGTAGTGTGTCGATCGAGTCTGAGTTGGAAGCCATGAACCCTGGTCCCTGAAGGTTCCACTTTATCGACATTATGTACGGTTCTTATACCATCTCCTCGAAACACAGAACGTAGTTAGAGGAAGCGAGAAGTCCAAGCATACGCTCCGTGAGTGCTTCGCACTAGTGCACGGTAGATGCGTAGCTACGTGTGTGCACTAAGGGGAAACCCTAGGTTAGTGCAGAGACGCATGTAGCAATTCCTTGGCATAAGTGGACTTTGCCACATGGGTGCGATGCACCGGGACATGTTGCGAGTTGACTAGTTGACTTCACTAGGGGCACCCTACGGGAACCTCAGAGAATAGTGAAATCACTGGTGCACTTCACTTATGTGTGCCTTGCAAAGTCTCGTACACGAGGAACGGCCAACTAGTGGCATAAGGGCGTTTTGGTCATACCATGCGCCACTATGCACTAAGGGGGCCGGCCCTAAGTGTTGAGAGACTGGTCAAGGCCGGCCCCATTAGTTTCGGGAGGTTGTTGCCTCCGATGAAGGGGCCGGTTATGAGGCGCAGAAAACGGGCTGGTTTTGACCGTTTTCGAAAACAAGGAAAGGATAGAGATAAAGAAGAGATATATAGGGATAAGGTTTGAATCAATCATCCTTATCCATACTTTCCTTATCCATATGGATAGGCCGGCTGTATATATGAGAAGGAGAGAGAGGGTGCACGAAATTAGTAGCATGGGCAAGCCCTAGGGCCGGCCATGCAAGCCATGGGGAAACCGAAGCCCCTCTTCTCTCTTCGCATCTCCTCTCTCGTCTCTCTCTCCCTCGCTTGCGCCATTGGATGGCGACTCGTCTTCCTCGTATGGTGTTTCGTAGAAGGAGAAGGCTCGTCGTAAGGAGGCACTCAGAGATCCATCAACGAGGTGCCGTGCATCGTGTGAGATCGGGTGAACTAGAAGGAGTCTCCCGCAACCTTTTGCTGTCCAGAATCTGCACAGAAAATCAATGTTGTTTCTGCGATTCCGGGAGCTACAGAAATCCAAACGACGTGAAACTTATTGGAAAAGTTGCGTCTCGAAGTTGTCTATCTGCAGTCCAAATTTCAGCCCAATCGGAGTTCGGAGAAAAAAGTTATGGTCGTCTCACTGAAGCTATGTCGAGCAGATCCGTAGCCCGTCTCCATCAACAAAGAAGAAATTTGTCGCGGTGAAAGATTCCGCACGCAGGTATGATCTCTAACAAGTAGATCTAACATAATTAGAACATGCATTCATGCTAGATTGTTCTTTTGCGTTAGATCATCGTTAGGGGTTCGAGTAGTTGCCATGCTAGTTTCATACACGCATATGTAGATCGTTTCGATGAAATTTTTGATATGTAACGCACACCGCTCTCGGTCCTCGGACCTATTCTTTGCTTCCGCTGCGGGCCTCTACCATGGATTTATTTCTAACAATTGGTATCAGAGCACGCTAGTGGTGTGCGTTTCATGTTTTTTCATGAAACCGTCATGTGCGCGCATGAATAGTATGTGCCGCCATCGGGGTTCTACGAGTAGATCATGCATAGTATATTTTTTGTGTGTTCTATGAATCGTTCTTGCAGGGCGCCGCTTCTAAAATTATTCTGGATATGTGATTGCTTGCTACCGGGGGTCGGACCCCGTGTTAGTGATTTTATCTGGATATTTTTTTTTCTGTGTGTGGATAGATTTTAGAGCCATAGTCGGGCAAGAGGTGAAGATTTACCACCCTTGATTCCCAGGCTTTTTTGCTAGGTTTGTTTTCCTTTTCGTTCTAGGAAATTGTGTACGAGCGAGCACTAGCTCGAAGCGTACTAGAGCTTTTTCAGTTACAGGTTGAAGAGGAGGACTTGCCGTGGAGATCCACCACCGGAAGGACGAGCGAAACCTTGGAGGACGATGGCGATTCGATGAAGCGTACACGATGACGGCAAAGGGCAGAAAGCGTCAGGAGATCGTATACAGAGGCTTGCACCGGATCGAGGACCTTACGAAGGAGACAGAAAGCCTGCGCTGTGCCAGTCAGGTTCAGGGGTCGGACCCTGAACTTGATTCAGATGTGTGCTTGTTTCTTTCAGTAGTTCTTTATATTTCTGTAGAGAACCCCGATGCGATAATTTAATTATCTGTGTTAGAGGGATGCCCTTTCCCCTCGGGTCCTAGCGACCTTATTAGGATAGGATTCCACTAGTGACGCCTATTATTTAATTGACTCTTGATGATAGCATGAATTTCTCACATTTGGTTATGCCCCCATTAGGTCAACACCCGATTAGTCAAGTGTGTCTATTTGGCAAGCATCGAAATCTAGAATGAGTTGGAATTCTACTATGACATCATTCGTCAAATTTATAAGCGAGGCGCCATGGTAGTGGAAAACCTTTCCTGTCAGTCTGACCTTAGGCTAGGCTCCAGAGCATTAACGTGATAGCCAGGTTTGCAGAGCATCGACGTTCTTGGGATATGTAATGTGACCCTTGAGTGGAGAAATCCACTTGAGGCAGGGACTATGATATTCCGAGATCGATTAATGCTTCGCGAAAGGCTTAAAACGCTAGTGGGAGCATGGTATGACCAGGGTCTAGTGTATAGGTTGTCGTGACCTTAGTATACACTCATACTTGCATTAAATAACCCTCAAATTTAATAAGGGATGCAAAAGAGGACTTTTAGAGATCCTCTGGCCTCCACGGCCAATCACTTCGTGCTCGGGTGGGAGGGCATAACTCAACAACCCCCTCGGGTGAGAGCTGTGTTTTTCTATGCCAAGTTACTTAGTGATCTCCCTCGGGATATGGTGATTACGGCGCCAAGGGTTCAGGCTTTTACTCACCCTCGTGGGGGCCGTTAGAACTTCCGTTCCGTAATTGCCTAGGCTTGTGGTTAAGCATCCGAAGTACACGTGAGGTATTCGTTGCGAAGACAATGGTGATCACGTGGTACTGGCCAAAAGATAACCATGGTTCATCAAAGCCCTTAGTTGACAGATTTGGATAGGGTCAAGGGAAAGACCCGTGTAAGCGGATGACCTGCACACTGCCCCCTCGGACAGGTGCAGCCTATTCCGAGATCTTACATACATGGTTAAATTAATCCATAGAGGTGTCTTCGCTGTGAGGGTAGCGCTGACATTTGGATATAATTAGCTTATTTTAAAAATCCATAAAATAAGTTTTCCTGCATTCATTTTTCATTCAACCAAATAGTTCCCCTATCCGCTATCCCATAAGAGAACCAGTTATCGGGTCTCTAACTACGTAGAGCGGAAGCGCTATCTTTAGCTTATGCTTAGGGTAGTAAACGTACATTGGCATCCAATCTAAATATCCCTGTACTAGAACTAACGGGTCCAGATATCACTAGGGCACTAACTAGGGCATATGACGACTAGCAAGAGTCTAAGGAGATGTGCAAGTGCTATGTTATAGCAGACTTGCGGACAACTCTTTAGAAGCGAGTCAGAGATATGCCGGGTCTTCTCTAATAAAGTTTTACTTGCATAAGATGTCTGCTAGGCGAAGTCGGTAGACTCATCGCTTATCCACCAAGATACTTGTCGGTACCGAGATGTCTGAGGGTATGTTTGTTCGGGAATACATACTTGAGTTCCAGATCGAACTAGATTCCAAAGACATAGTACCAGATGACGAGGTGGTGGAAGACGTCTGTCTTGCATCCTTGTCTGGAACCTCGAAGGCGTTGTCAGAGACTTTAGCTTTAACAAGCTAGAGATGACAAACGCAGAACTTCTAAGGAGATTTCTAAGAGACAAAGGATGGGATCAAGATTAAAGGCAAAGCCTTTAGTGCTTAACCTAGGTCTTCTTTAGAAGAACCTAAGGGAGTAACTTATAAGAGATCGAAAACTATTCTAGTGCAGAAACTAGTGTGGACTCCTAAGTCTGGTAACGCTAAGGACGGAAGTGTTTTCGCTTTGGCGAGTGTAGGGGGTATTTGAAGATTGAGTATGGCCTCAGGATGTTAGGATTTGAGTCGCTATCTAGTAGCAGTTCTTATGCTTCTTAGAATGTAGACTTCGGGTCTACAGAGATTCAAGGAAAGCAGAAGGCTACTTTATAGTGAAGTAATCCTAACATAGGTACTGATGTCATAAGCCGCTGTGGAAGCTGTTAGATATGATTGTCTTAGTTTTTCCAAAATACAGATTTTGTTTTTTAGAGATGTAGTTCTGTTTATTCCTTAGTAAATAAAGTTTTTTAGTTTTAGATAGCACCGTAGGTGTGTATCCTAGACTAAATTGATAGCTTCATAGTTAGAGGAATAGATCAGAAAAATCTCTTTGTATTTAATCTGAATTCGGAAATAGATTTCATGACAGCTGCAGCGTCTAATTGAAATTCATCTAAATCCTTTGGAGAAGCTATCCCATTTGTGACCCCTCTGATTTAGATATTCTTCCTCAGATAAATTCAGAGGTAAAAGAAGGCTGAGTTTCTGTTCACAGAATCATCGGAGATCCTTCTAACCTATGAGTGTAATCTGGAAGGCAGAATAACTAAAAGGGCCATGAAGGTATGGGAGTTAGTTAATTTTGACGTCTATGGTTCCAAGAGCGTCCAGACGATAGGAGTCTCTTCGACTTATCGAGGAAACAAGAACCTATCGGATGGGTTCCATAGGATCCTGATGGAGCATGGGATTAGCTCCCAGTTAAATGCTCCAAGGATGACACGTCAGAATAAAGTCTCCGAGAGAAGGAATCGGACCCTGTTTGACATGGTCCGTAGTCTGATGAATATTGCCAAATGTACTACCCACCCTTTGGTGGGGTTGTACCTTAAAATAGTAGCTTATATCTGAAACTCTCTCTCATCTAGATCAGTGCCTCAGACCTATAGAGAGCTATGGTCTAAGCGAAAGCTGACACTATAGAGTCTCGAGATATAGGGTTGTCCTGCACTTGTGCAAAAGGACAAGAGGGATGAGATGGAGATGTAGTTCCAGGTATATCTGTTTGTAGGTTACCCTTAGGAGGCATAAGGTGGACTGTTCTATGATCTTGAGGTTTGGAAGGTAATCGTTTCTACGAATACCATCTACCTAGACCAGGATTATATTATAGACCATAAGTTTACCGGTAAGGTAGTTCTGGGTGAACTACTGGGTACTGGTAGAGAGTGCGCATCTGAAAACGTAGTGGGAGTAGATGATACAAGAAACTAGTATACCAGACACTGTAGAAACAATTCACTTTTGTACCACCACGACTTCGTCGTTGTGGGACCATCAGAGCTCCTGAAAGATACTATGGAGAAACTTCGATAGTTAATCCAGAGTTTCAGGAGGATGATCCCTAGAGCTACGAAGAAGTAGTGGGAGCTTCCTTTGTACCACCACCACCTCGTCGTTGTGGGACCATCAGAGCTCCTGAAAGATACTATGGAGAAACTTTGATAGTTAATCCAGAGTTTTAGGAGGATGATCCCTAGAGCTACGAAGAAGTAGTGAGACCTTCCGACAGCTCTGACTGACAAAAGACCATGGAGGCAAATTAGCATCAATGTCCCTTGGAACAGTCTTGACACTTATGACACTATCACCCTTCAGGGTGTAGGAGGTGTATAAGAAGAGCACCCAGTTAAGACTTAAGTAGCTAGATTAGTTACCAAAGTAGAAGAGATTGACTATGTCAAAACCATCTCATTGGTAGCTATGCATAAGTCTATAACGGATCCTCTTAATCCATCGCAGCCCATTATAGTTGGGAGATCTGGTAGATGGATATCAAGACAGTTATTCCCTAACGGGAATTTGGAAAGGACATATGGATGATATCGCCCCAGGCTTTGTGTCAGTAGGTCAGGAACATATGTGATGTAAGTTGCAAAGGTCCATTTATGGACTGATGCAAGCATCCAAGTTGGAATATCTATTTTGATCAAGGAAATCCGCTCACACGGATTTGATCAGAATGATGATAAACCAAGTGGGTACAAGAAAGGTGAAAAAGCTACAAGGGTGTACGTAGTACTTTACGTTAACGATATCCTACTGATTGAAAATGACGTAAGAATATTGTTTACGGTAAAGGTTTGTAGTCATCACAATTCGATGTGAAAGACCCTAGTGAGGCGAGTTATGCTCTGGGAATCAAGGTAACTCTAGATAACCAGAGCAAGGTTCTCTTGCTGTCACAGGCTACACATGAAGATAAGACTCTAGCCAGATTCGTTTTACGAGGCTAGATATCTATTGCGCAGCAGGAATGATGGGTCGGTTTCAGTCGAACCCGGGTCCAGATCTCTGGACCGATGTGAAGGGTATACTCAGAAATCCTCATTAAATAAGGATGGTGAGTTAGCTTACACTTCACAGGTCCTGATATCGATTGGACACACAGGATCTGACTTTGGTGTCAGATGTGTGTTCCAGAGAATCGATTTCAGGGATTATTTTTATCTTGGGATTAGAAGCGGTAGTTGGTAGAGTGTGAAGCAAGAGTGCATCACAGACTCTACCACAGTGGCTTAGCACGTTGTTGCGTGCGAAGTAGTATATCAGGTGATAAGGCTTAGGAAGTTCTTAGAGAACTTGGGACGCGTACCAGAGGCTCAGTTATCTGTTGTTACAACAGAAGAGCGGTAAGCAAGGTCCAAGGAGACTAGGCACCACCGTGAGGGGAAACCCATCAAGTACAAACTCCACTTGATCTGACAGTTATAGGAGGAAATGCAAGTAGCGGTACTGAGGTGGAATCTACAGACAATATTGCCAATTCCTTTAGGGAATTCCTGCAAAGGCTTTTGGGCAGCATGTAGAAGCTACAGAGCTCAACACCGTTATTCCTCGTTAGACCTAGTGGGAGATTGTTAGAATTGGTAAGGTCTACAGCTCGTAAAACCTATAGTTTAGCTATGTATGGTTGATAGTATAAGATTGCATCTAGGTACGTACCTTAGTACGTGTTCTGATTACAGAACAGAGAGCCATGGCTACATGGTAATCCTCTTGAGTGGGAGACTCAAGGGACTGGTCCCATGTAACCTAAATACGTTCGCAGCTCTGATTAGGGTTGGTCGCCCTATCAAGATAAGCTGTTGGGATGACAGAGCATGGGTGTCCCCACCACGGTCATTACCAGGCACAGTGTCTGTGGCCGAACGGAACCAACACGGTGCACAGATCGATGAGCAGACATCGGTGCACTAAACCGTGTTTCTGCTTAGGGTAAAATGATCCTAAACCCTGAGGAACCATGTCTGGTGGACTAACAGTTGTGTGGTGGTTTGGCGCACCAATGTGTGAGGATCCGGATGCAGTGATCCAAAACCACGGTGTACTGGGTTACTCGGCTGGCGTTGCATCAGCATGTCACTCCTGCAGGCTATCCACACCCCTAACGGGAGGTGCGTTCCTTGGTTTGACCTACGTCGTATTAAACCCTGGCCAGGTGGTCATCAGTTGGACTGGTGACGGATCCGGTTGCTTGAAAGAGTAATCGGAGATACGATGTATGTGGTCAACCTGGAAGGAACCGAGTCATATGAGCACTCGAGTCTGACGGTATTCTCCACCGCTCGAGTTGCGTCATGGCACCAGTGGAGGGACAGCGAGTTTACCATACTAAGCGGAGAGCAGGGGTATGTGGGAGAACATAGTAAGTCCGGGGGGATTGGAGTACAGCCTGCGTCGCACTCTGGGTGGCTACGCAGGTTAACTCGGACTCAGAGGATCGATGGTACACTCGGGTAGTGTGTCGATCGAGTCTGAGTTGGAAGCCATGAACCCTGGTCCCTGAAGGTTCCACCTTATCGACATTATGTACGGTTCTTATACCATCTCCTCGAAACACAGAACGTAGTTAGAGGAAGCGAGAAGTCCAAGCATACGCTCCGTGAGTGCTTCGCACTAGTGCACGGTAGATGCGTAGCTACGTGTGTGCACTAAGGGGAAACCCTAGGTTAGTGCAGAGACGCATGTAGCAATTCCTTGGCATAAGTGGACTTTGCCACATGGGTGCGATGCACCGGGACATGTTGCGAGTTGACTAGTTGACTTCACTAGGGGCACCCTACGGGAACCTCAGAGAATAGTGAAATCACTGGTGCACTTCACTTATGTGTGCCTTGCAAAGTCTCGTACACGAGGAACGGCCAACTAGTGGCATAAGGGCGTTTTGGTCATACCATGCGCCACTATGCACTAAGGGGGCCGGCCCTAAGTGTTGAGAGACTGGTCAAGGCCGGCCCCATTAGTTTCGGGAGGTTGTTGCCTCCGATGAAGGGGCCGGTTATGAGGCGTAGAAAACGGGCTGGTTTTGACCGTTTTCGAAAACAAGGAAAGGATAGAGATAAAGAAAAGATATATAGGGATAAGGTTTGAATCAATCATCCTTATCCATACTTTCCTTATCCATATGGATAGGCCGGCTGTATATATGAGAAGGAGAGAGAGGGTGCACGAAATTAGTAGCATGGGCAAGCCCTAGGGCCGGCCATGCAAGCCATGGGGAAACCGAAGCCCCTCTTCTCTCTTCGCATCTCCTCTCTCGTCTCTCTCTCCCTCGCTTGCGCCATTGGATGGCGACTCGTCTTCCTCGTATGGTGTTTCGTAGAAGGAGAAGGCTCGTCGTATGGAGGCACTCAGAGATCCATCGACGAGGTGCCGTGCATCGTGTGAGATCGGGTGAACTAGAAGGAGTCTCCCGCAACCTTTTGCTGTCCAGAATCTGCACAGAAAATCAACGTTGTTTCTGCGATTCCGGGAGCTACAGAAATCCAAACGACGTGAAACTTATTGGAAAAGTTGCGTCTCGAAGTTGTCTATCTGCAGTCTAAATTTCAGCCCAATCGGAGTTCGGAGAAAAAAGTTATGGTCGTCTCACTGAAGCTATGTCGAGCAGATCCGTAGCCCGTCTCCATCAACAAAGAAGAAATTTGTCGCGGTGAAAGATTCCGCACGCAGGTATGATCTCTAACAAGTAGATCTAACATAATTAGAACATGCATTCATGCTAGATTGTTCTTTTGCGTTAGATCGTCGTTAGGGGTTCGAGTAGTTGCCATGCTAGTTTCATACACGCATATGTAGATCGTTTCGATGAAATTTTTGATATGTAACGCACACCGCTCTCGGTCCTCGGACCTATTCTTTGCTTCCGCTGCGGGCCTCTACCATGGATTTATTTCCAACAGCTTTCATGCTCCTTCCGCTGCACGAGGGCCTCGGATCACAGCATGAGCTTATATAGAAAAAAATATATAAATAAATATATTTTCAATTATATTTATCCAACCCCTGAGGTACATTCTAAAATTTGAGGACAAAATTTTCAATTAAGAACAAAGGATGTAACATCATAAAATAGAATATAATATTTTATTCTATTCTTATACTTGCTTTTATTAGTGACTTTTCAATTTCGAACCATCATAATCGTATTTGCAAATGATCAAAATAAAAAGGGTTATTGTGTGAGAAGTCCCTGACAACAGATCCATCCCATGAAAATAACCCCCTAAAGTTTCTTTTAGCCTAAGGTCCTTGTATTTTTCAGTAAACTTGAAATTATCCTTTTCCTGCTCTCTTCTCCCATCTCTCTCTCGACGCGCCGTTGAGGAGGGAGAAGGTAGGGTTCCGGCTGGTGCATCATATCCCGCCCCGACGGCAGCCACTGCCATCCCACTCTGATGGCAGCCATCGCCGACCGTGCATTGCACCCTATCCCGACGACAGTCGCGCGTTGGTGAGAAGGGAGGAGGTGGGGTTCCTACTATTGCATCGCACCCCACCCCGATAGCAACCACCCCCAATCGGTGCATCGCACCCCAGCCCGATGGCAGCCACCGTCGGTGAGGAGGGAGGAGGTGGGGTCCGGTGGAGGCGGGCAGATCTAGCCTGGTTGGTGTTCACTGATTTAGTGGCGCTGCAAAGAAAATTTTAAAATGTAGTAGAGGATATTTTCGTCAATAGGTTTTCAGAGACCTTGAGTTTAATCAGTGTCTTTGTCAGGGACACCTCACTAAGTCCCCAAAATAAAAAATCCAAAACCACTATTCTATAATACCCGTCAAATCATTCAATTTCAAATACAAATGCCTTATGTTTCGAGTTCATTTGATAGATAAAAAATAAAAAAATAAAAGAGATTAACTCAATAGAGTGTTCCAACCCCACACCTTAATCAAATTAAACCCAAACTATAACAACCAAACTAAGTTAGCTAACCACCAATTGTTGATTTGTTTTATGAAGGGGTTGTTTGGTTGCTGTGCAAATGATGCGCGTACATCTATTTGCCCATGTGACATGTGCAATTAAAGGTTCATGTATTTAGGTGAAACTTCATTTGCACAGTTTTATGTGCAAAAGCTGTACAAATTTAGTAAGTGTGTATCTATTTACACACGCCATGTACACCCTACTAACCAAATAATCCTAAACTATTTGCACATGTACATGTGTTTTCAAAATCATAGGCTAAAAGCACAGCAACCAAACAAGCCTGAAAAATCATTGGGGGACTTAGTGAGCTGTCCCTAATAAAAAGACTGGTTAAGCTAAAGGACAGTGAAAACCTGTGATGAAAATGTCATTTATTGTGTTTCAAATTTTCTTTGCAATACCACCGAACTTGTGAACACCGAACCTTACCAGATTTGCTCGCCTCCGTCGGGCCCCACCTTCCTCCTCACCGGCGGCGGTAGTCGTCGGGTTGGGGTGCACGGTCGGCAATGCAGCCGTCGGAGTCCCACCTCCTTTATTTTCACCGGCGATGGCTGCCGTTGGACTAATGTGCGATGCATGGCCGACAGTGGCTGTTGTCGGGGTGGGGACCGTGGGTTGCGATGCACCAGCCGGAGCCTCACCTCCTCCTTCCTCACCGGCAATGGTTGCGTCGAGAAAGAGATGGGAGAAGAGAGCAGGAAAATGATAATTTTGGATTTATTAAAAAAGATAGAGACCTTAGGCTAAAGAAAACTCTCGTCCTGTTCACGGGATGGATCTGTTGTCAGGACCTCTCACACAATAACCCATAATCTTTACAGTTTACACCTCCACCATAATTAGGTGTTCTAACCTGATTAGGGATTAAGCAGTCAACCCAAATTAACTACCCATAACCCCTGACCCTAGGTATACCCATAATAAACCCCATATAAAAAGGGCCCCACACTACCTCTCATTTCACACTAATTCCAAGAGAAGAGAACCCACCACCACCGACCTGAGCCCACCGTAGTCGTCCGTCGCCGGCAGTCGTTGGACTGCCGGACCAACCGCCGCCGCCGACTGCCGCCCTCAGTCGCTCGGGTTTCACTACCAGGTTTTTTTATAATTAAAATATTCACCCAAGAGCTTTTTTTAATTAAATTATTTTTATAATAATGGTCCCAAGTCCATTCAAAGATTAAGTTAAAACTTGGGCCAAACCCATTAAAGTATTGGGCCAAGCCCATTACATTTGTATATTTCCGAGGGGGCTAGGCTTATTTACCCGAGCCACACAATGGGCCGAACCAAATGCTAGGGCCGATTCTCAGAGGGCCAAGCCTATCCTCTAAGACAAAGCTATTGGTCCAAGCCCATCAAATTGAATATATAGCCACCCCTGGCTTTACAAAACATAGTGAACTATTGAAGGCAACCCGAACCTTTGTCTATAGGCAAACAAACTATCTTCCCATGGTGATTAGGTTATATCGTCGTCAAATGGACTCGGAATCGAGTTCCATTTGCAGCCATGTTCTCTTAGGAACTTAACATACCCTTCCATAACAGAATTAAAGAGGAGCAAAGGACTTAGATCCATTTCATGACCAATAAACTCTAACATTGTATTATTAAAACAATTCAAGGAATTCTTTCAAGTATCGGGATTCACACTATCTGATCAAC